>JAPSES010023839.1:0-13224 GCA_029822895.1 Maxillicosta whitleyi
ATAGATAGATAGATAGATAGATAGATAGATAGATAGATAGATAGATAGATAGATAGATAGATAGATAAAATAAAATAAAAAATAATCAAATACAATACAAAGAAAATTGGTTTGTGACAAAGAAGTGTGAAGTGTTAACAGTAACTGACAGTAACAGTATTTTTTTCTTTACATTGATGAAAACAGTATTGTTTTTAATAAACAGATAATTTAAAACTGTATGTATAAATGTATGTACAGTTCTGTGCAAAAGTCCTAGGCCATCACTGGGTCTGTTTTTAGTAAAATTCTAATAATCACATACAATTATGGAAAAATATATTAGACCATCTGTGTTTTCTTCAATTTCTTGTTCATTTTAATGCAAACTAAACTAAAGGTACATTTGTTTGGACAAATATAATGATAACAACAAAATATCTCATAATAGCTTAATTTCAGAGCTGATATCTATTCATTGAACATGTTTTCTTGATAAAAACCAGAATCACGTCAGTTCTTACATCAATATCTAGGTCATTGTACTGACAAAAACAATGCGTTTAGACATTTTTTTTTCTTTTCTAACTGTGTTAGTCACATAATACACACAGGAGGTAGGACTTGAATGTATGACTATTGTTTTTGATAATTTTTCCGCAACTGTTTTTGCATTTCTTTAGTTTGTATTAAGATCCAATCTGGATATATGTGAAGTATGTGCAGCAGGAAAAAGAAAGGTTTTGGGGATAAAACACTTTAAAACCCTTTTGTTCAGGCTATATGTGATTTGTTGCATTCATTTTCTGGTGTTTTATAGGATTCATTCAACACCCGTCAAATGTTTCTAACTGTCTGTGCTGCTTTGTGTCATGGGGTCAGGGGTCACACTAAATAGCCACATTTAACCTTTAGAATCAATTTAGTTCAGTTTTTCTGTATTTTGTTGTTGAGAAATGCATGATAAATATGCATAAATACGTATCATTATTTCAACCCTATATAACTCCTTCCATAAGTGTGTCATGTTTAAAGTGATCACATAACTACAGTGTTGCAGGAGCCGCTCAGCTCTTCTTCTGTTGTTTGGTTTCATTAAAGGCAGACAGTCTGACAAAGAAGAACACTTTGAAGAGGTCACAAAAGTTAATGAGCAACAATTAGGTAATGAGTGACCCTGGATTGTGTTGAACCTGCCAGAGATTTTACCATCTTGTTGCCACTGGTCTAGTTTGAGCAGGATAATAGACTGAAGTGAGACTGAACTATGAGCGTCACAAAAAGAGAGGAATAATGGTAGAGATAGGTGACATATTTTCTGGTTGAATGGCCCTGAGGCAGTGAAGCAGGACTAATAATGTGACACTAAGAACTTGGATCAAGGCTCTTTGTCTGAGCGAGTGACGATTTTTTTTTTTTTTTTTGGCACAGAAATGTTTAGAAGGAGCTACTGCCAGCTATAAAACACTGGAGCCTTTTGTCTGTTAGTTTAATGTGGTGTGCAAAGAATATTATGTCTCTTTTTTTTTTTTTTGGGCTGGGGAGTTATATTTAGGAAAATTTATCATTTACGCCCCTTTGAAATTAGTGACAAACTGTGTATAAGAGTTATCCCTTTATGAAATTGTAAAAAAAAAAAAAATTGGTATGAATTCAGTTAACAATTTTGCTGCTAGAGTGTTAAGAATCCCAACCAAAAACAATTCATTTTGGGGTAATAACAACAAACAACAGGCAGAAGAAAAGAAGAAGAAAATGTGAAACACTCACCACATTTAACCCATCACTGAATGAGCAGGAACAAAACATACCCTACAATCAATGATTCCCAACAGAGCATGATTATTAGTCATATTTGAATCATACTTTACTCCTGCAGAAAATATACCTTGTTACTAATTAAATACTACTGTATGTAACACCCAGCACTAGAGGGAAACATATGAGGAGAATACTGAGCCTTTTGTGATACCTGTGAGATATTTATAGAGTGTTTTTGCACTTAAAGTGTTTGCTCTTAAACAGAAATAGAGCTGTTAAAGTTTTATTCTAGTCTGTTCTATTCTATTCTGTTCTGTTCTGTTCTATTATATTTTATTCTATTCTGTTCTATTCTATTTTATTCTATTCTGCTCTATTCTATTCTACTCTATTCTATTCTATTTTATTCTATTCTGCTCTATTCTATTCTACTCTATTCTATTCTGCTCTATTCTATTCTACTCTATTCTGTTCTATTATGTTCTATTTTATTCTGTTCTATTCTATTGTATTCTACTCTATTCTGCTCTATTCTATTCTATTATGTTCTATTCTATTGTATTCTATTGTATTCTACTCTATTCTGTTCTGTTCTATTCTATTCTGTTCTATTTTATTCTGTTTTATTCTATTGTGTTCTACTTTATTCTGCTCTATTCTATTCTACTCTGTTCTATTCTATTCTGTTCTGTTCTACTCTTTTCTCTTCTATTCTCTTCTATTATGTTCTATTATGTTCTATTCTGTTCTGTTCTATTCTATTCTATTCTATTCTACTCTCTTCTCTTCTATTATGTTTTATTCTATTCCATTCTGTTCTATTCCGTATTTCTGTTTTTACCAGGTCTGACTATATGTGACCACTGCGCTGGTGTGATTTACATCTGGAGGTAGAAATAGTTACAAGTTATTTCACTGTTGGTGGATGATTGTAGGAAGGTGAGAGGCACAAACAGAACATGCCGATCTCTGGGCTGTCTGTCATTACCCATGCTGAAGGTGAAATTGATGAAAAAGTCTACATACACTCTATCACCAAAAAGAAGTCTCCGTTCATCTTAAAAATGTATTCCATTCTCTTAACGCTCTAAACACAGATGCTGTGTGGTTAATAACTCATTACTGTAAATGGCAATTGCAGTGGCATTTGCGAATGGCCTCATTCTGTCTTGATCTGTATTGAATTTTCTTTATAAGTGTCTCTGAATACCTGTAGAAAAACTCAGGTTGTTGCCATGACTGCAGAGAACCCGGAACGCTGCAGGGCTCTCAAAGTGCTCCTAATAGTAGACCTTCAGTGCAGACTCTTAGTGCAGGCTCATAGTGCGGTATAACTGTCATTGAACAGCGAGTGATACCTTTGGTTTCAGTGATAGCCACAGGGAAGCATGAACATATGTTGTAAAATGAGGGCGTACAGTTATGTGCTGGAAACTAAACATGTGTTGCACTGTTTGTCCAAAACATTAGAGGGCAGTGCAGCCACAGTTCAGAGACTAATGACTGTATGATAGAGCAGACACACAAATAAACTGCTATTTTTCATCCTCTTTGTTTACTTTAGGAACTGAATAATACAAATGATATGTAACTGAGAATCTTATTTCCATATTGAAGAAATAACAGTGGTCTCAAGTGGTTTTGCCAAGTACATAATGGTACGTATAGTTGGCTGCAGGTCCCGTACTGATTGCTATGCTTTGTGTTTTTATTGCTAATTGCTCTCTTTACACCGGTTTTCATTAATTCCATAACTTTACATAACCTGATAGTACCATTACTTTGATCAATATTAAATTTAGACCATTAGTGCACAGGAAAAATACTGAGTCAAAAGTATTTTTCTCAAAAATAATAATTTTGGCTCTATACTGAGTTCTAAAAAGGGACTTTTGCACTTTTTAGAGAGCGAGTACAAAATGTTTCAATTTAAAGGGCTCATATTTTGCTAAACCCACTGTTCTTGGTCTTTGGTTTTTAGACCCTAATAGTTCATAAAGTTTTCATTTGATCCCTCCAGCTGCTGCAAAGTTATCTTTATATTAATTTCGGCAAAAATCTATTGGATTTCTACAACCTGTTTCAATTCCTGCTTAATTTATGACGTTTATAACTAGTTAAGTCACAACATATAAGCTCAAAACGTCTGTCGAACATTTCTCTGAGTATGATATAATTGTTTATCAGCAGCAGCGGTTGAAGTAAAAACTGAAAACATATCTAAACCTTGAGCAGATTACAGGGGCGGGGCGTGAAGTGGTTCATTTGGATTTAAAGCGCCAGCGCTCAGAATCACCTTTCTGATGTTATTACGCAGAAGCAGGGTTGTAGATGGACCTGTGCAGTTAAAGTATTACATGTGTGAGCATTTCATGTGCATGTGCAAGGAAAAGTAGCACATGTGTGAGCTTTTAGTGCATATGTGTGACCTATTCCTGATATATTGCCTAGGGGGCGCCTCATAGAGTTGAATTCCATCCAAACAGAACACTTGGGTCTGAATGCAGGTCTACTGGTAGTCCTGAAGGTCTATAAAAGTACAGAAGGACCTAGAGCCTTTAGTTACCAAGTTCCTGTTTTATGGAATCAGCTAACATTAAACAGTCTGTACATTTAAGATTCGACTGAAAACCTGTTTGAAAAAGCTGATGGTCAGACTAGTTAAAAACAGAAGAAGCCACAGTTCAGTCTAAGCTGCCCTAGGAGTAATAATACTGGGGGGAGTACAGACCAATACAGTCTGTTCATATCATTTACAATATTTACTTTACTCAGCCTGTTCATCACTATTCAACCGGGGTCCCTTTAACCACTCCCCTCTGTGGGCGTGGCTACTGTTTCAGTTGTAGTGGTCAGTTGTAGCTGCCTGGGGCCCAATGATGATGGAATCCGAGGTGACTGGATCGAGGTGGACCCCCTCATGTGCCCCCACCCAACTGCATCATAATAAACTGGAACTCCATTCATAAACAGACGTCCATCAGTCCTGGTGCATCTGTCTGTCCGTCCATGGGAGTGGATCTGTCCTTCACTGTGGTTCTCCTCAGGTTTCTCCTTTTCTCAATGGGTTTTTGGAGTTTTTCTTTGCTGAGATGGAGGTTCTAAGGACAAGGGATGAACAGGACATTCATCCTTTTCCTCCATCTACTGTTTATTTGACTGTTTAATTCTGTAAAGCCCTGTGAGGTAACCATGTTGTGATACAGAGCTTGACAAATACAATTGAATTGAATTAATGAAGAATTCAGACCCAAATATAATATTTTTGCTTACATTTTTAAGATGCATAATTCCATTAAATATCACTTCTTCAAGTAAATTTCAGGATAAAACCTTGTAAATGCTCCTAAATTTAGTCAAATTCATCATATTGACATTCAGTATGTGTGTGGTGACACAGTGGATGACAGTGTGTATCTTTTTTCATGTCCAATAAGGTATTTATGTCCCTTATTCCACCATTCTGTAGCACAGCTGTGTGACAAAAGACCTCTAATGCTTCAGTTGGCAGGAGCTTATATTATTCTTTGGTGCTGTAAGTCCTACAGAGTGCTTTGAAGAGTGCATCCACAGGAGACCTTTATTAGAGGTGTTGTATGCTGCGTAACCTGGCTTACTAACGTTTAGCTTTATAATTAATTTTTAAAGACCTGGAAGTGTTTCTGTGGTGATTTTCAAATGAATTTCCCCTAGATTTAACCTTTCTTATGTGATTTATGACTAATAAATCATCTGATTTTTGCATTGTTTCCAGTGTAAATCAAGTATTTTCTAATATTTAATTTCCTGATCAGCTGTTCAAATGGTCAACACGGAATAAATTCAAAGGAAACTATATTAGAAAGTTGCCAAAAACAGAAGTGTTTATAGGATTAGTGGTTCAGAAGTTATTAAACATTTTAGATCATTTATATCCTTTTGGTCTCCAGTGGCTGTTAAGGTCTTTGAAACTTAATGTAATTAATATTTTGTTTTGGAAAAGTAAATGATGTCAGAATTGTAACCATGTATTTTTAAGTTTTGTTTTGTTTGTACCATAAAACTGACTATATTTATTTCATATATACCCATTCCCTCATGTAGCCTTTCATTTCATGGGGTTTAGCATTCACCAAAATATGAATCAAAGCATTTGTCATAACTGTCATTACACTTGATGACATTGAAGAGTTTTTATATTATTTGTTCACAAATAGCCACAAACATATGTCATTCTTTTGTTGTGCAGAAAATATACCTTGAAACCACCTAAAGTGTTGGACAGATGCAACAATATGCGGAAAATACTTAACCCATAAAGACCCAAACAACCACCAACTGCTACTTTACTGATCTAAACTGTTTAACACCTGTTAATCCACCAATTCTATCAACACATGTACATAATTGGTGTAAATTATTTGTTTGTCATTCTTTCGTGCTCATCATATATGATCCATTTGGATGTTCAGAGGCTCCGTAGTTACCATGGAAACACTGTCATGTTTTACAACATTGATTCATCACTAAAAAACAAAAACAAAAACAAAAAAAACATGGAGTTGGATCAATGACAGTGGAAATGGAAACACTTGGTTCATATTTAATTAATGATAACTAATAAATACAGGACAAGTATCACTGATACCAACACCAATACCAAATGTCATGGTCAGTTAGTAATTTTCAGATTTTTCCTTTAGTTGGTTGATTATGATAAAACACAGGACAAATAAGTTTATGTATTACTACAATATAAAACAATTTAACTGCATAAAAATAATAAAATAATTCCCCTTTTAAATTCATGGTGTTCCCATAGTGGCAAATGGCTTTATTGCACCCATCGCATGTGGCAGTTTCCCTCTCAGGTACGGTGAATAAACTCCACACAGCACTTCTCTTTCTCTCTGCCATCATTGGCTGCTCTCAGCCAGTGCTCTGACTCTTTGCTCTCCAGCAGAGCACACCAGGCGGGGTGCGAAGTATGAGCGAGAGAGAGAGAGAGATGCACTGTTAGCACAGACAGACTTGGAGAGAAGCTGCACTTGCATGAACTCTTTGTGGAAATTTGAGTAATTTGTTGGACGTATTGAAAAGAAACTGTAACAATAGTATCAATCTAATATCGATCCAATACCAATATTCACCTTGGTATCTATACTATCGATATTTAGATCGATACACCCAGCCCTAGGGATAATGCTGTGTGCTTTGTTATTTGCACGGTCAGGTGTTCACTTGTCTTACATCTACAGTTAAACATCTGTAAAAGTTGTCGAGCAGTTGGTGGGCGATACAAAACACAAAGAGAACATGCCAACCTCTGGCCTGTATCTTTGTCCATGCAGAGAGTTTTTTTCTCGAGGCCAAATTGCTGTTTGTTCTTGTCTGAACAGCTTTACCAGTGATAGTGACTGAGTGAGGACACGGCTGGTATCAGAGGTGGATGTGAACTGACATCCACATACACTCAGCCCACCAGCCTGTTGCCTTCAGAATATCTAATTTAGCAGTAGAGCAGAAATTCCGACTGAAATGTTCTAAAAGATTACTGTCACTGAGTCCAAGTTCGGCCCATTGAATCATTTTTAATGTGTGCGTTATATATTACAAGTGTGTGTTTTGCGTGGGTATGGACATGACCTCGTAATAGGGCTGCACAGTATCATTTTCACATCAAAATCACAGCGTGACACGGAATGTAAAGTAATGCAAATAAGAGAAAACTTAGAGAAAATACGTAGGTGAGGAACAGGAAAGAAACACTGAAAAGGAAAATATGGTTGCAAAAAGAAAAACAACATCAAATTATAGGGAATTATTTGAGCTAGATAAAAGATGTCACCTAAAAACGGGAACTTTGTTCACAATGTCTACATAGTGAATAAACCAGATTATTAAACTACCTATAATTTCCTGTTGAATTCACTTCAAGAACATCAACACAGTGCAAATTAGGTGTGTGCTATTTCTTACTTACTTGCATGAACAAACCATTGGAGGTCAAACCAGACTAGAATGAATAGAACTGAGTAGAAAAAGTGAGTGTTGGTGGAGTCGCAAAAGCCATTTGATATAAAATAATTTGTTATTTTCTTTTTTGTAATTATACTCTAATTCACACATACACCTGCTCACATAACTCTACTGGAATGATGTAGAAGAAAAGCAGCTTCCTCTTCTGCTATTCTCTGTATCCAGTGGACAGGTCAGTGTTAGAAACATGCAATTGAGGTTAGAAGGATGTGCACAATTTTTCCCTGAGTTTTGTCTCTCAGACAATTCTTAACCACACCATGAGTAGAGCACAAAGCAGAATGAAACGGAAGCTGTAAATGCTGTGAAATACTGTTCTTGACTGGAGGTAATCTGGTTCACTGGATGTTCTCAGCATGAATAAGGGTGAAGATTTTCATTGCACAGTGGCAGGATTGGCATTTTCCTTCTTTCTGCCAACTGTGTTATCAACAAGAACAACCTCCAAGTTGCAACTTCACCATGAAAGTTGCAAGACCTTTTGTTTTGTCATTTTCAAAACCACAACACACTTCCTCCAGAGCACACAATCCGTCAAAAACAACCTCTCTCCCAAGACTGACTTACAAATGCACTAGGATACAAGGATCCTATGCTCAACCTGAAACTTAACCAAACAACCTAGAAAGTCATATCATATTCCAGAACAATAGTGGAGGCTGAAGGACCTATCTGCAGCACTGGAGTATTCCTAACAATGAGTGATAATACTATGGATCTGGCTACAGAAAAACTGAGCTGTCTGCTCAAGGTCCACATTAAGGAATGCAATGAATACAGCAAAACAAAAGGAAAATAGAAAATACAGGTAGATGGCATGGCATCTGCAGTTAAATGTAGTTGAATGGGTTTATATATTGTGCATAGGGAAATGGTTTAATACTCTTTCTGTAATATTGAAGAAGGAAAGCTCGCAGCTTTTATTTAATATCTTTAAAGGGGAGCTGTCATGAATTTTCTTTGCTAGCTATTTCAAAAGATCATGTATAATAGTAGCAGTTCCATCAGGTAACTTTATTTCATTGATTATACATTATAGCCCGTTGTCAAGTACATGTGAGCACTAAGGACAAATCCACACAAACTCACGTATTTTTCTATCTGATCCTTTTCTTTGTTGATTTCAAAAAAACGCAGTCATTGCAGGAAAGATCTGCGTCCACACCAAACAACTGAAAACAGCTGAAAATGATGTAGTACAAATGCTAGGTCTGTATGTGGCATTGTAAAAAAAAACGGAGAAGATATGGAACATGCACATAAAGCTTACTTGGTTCTACTGGGTCTGATCCAGTGGCAGCTGCTGGTCGTTCGAAGACGGGAAGCTCATTGTCAGCTGACGTCATCAAATGTGTCAATTTATTTATATGTAAATTCTGCCTCTGTTCCTTTTCAATAAAATGGTCTATATGTATATTTTAAAATACCTGTTAATCAAAACAGGATTCAGCCTTTTGTGATCCTCCAATCACCAGGCGGAAGCCCAGCGGCCAGGTCAGGTGAAGCCCGCCCACAGCTCCATTCACCCCCACAGTCGCTGAGTATCAGTGGGCGGGGCAAAATCATGGCATTTATCCAATGACCGTCGAGTTTTGATGCAATGAATAAAACTGTCCCATTGAAGTGCATGGACGCTCTGTAATGCTCTGGTTCATATCATTGTAGAGACACTAGAGGGCGCAAATTCCTAAGTTGATGAGTGCCACCCACCATTAAACCACATGAAGAAGAAGTTCTACGAGCAAATGCATTGACAATGAAAACAGCGCTATGGGAATGTATGAGAAGTGAACATCAACTCAGTCAATTTGTGATAAATAGCTGATTCTGAATGAACTCATCTTTAAGATGAATGTGTTTTAACACTTTTGTAGTCAATGAAATGTTAACACAACCGTCCACATTAAACCATTTATTTTTTTATATTTTAGAGGACGCTGATCTTCCCTTACAGTCTTAGAGAAATCGCCTCTGGTCTGATCCAGTGTTTCGTCCTGGTTGCCCCTCTCTGCTGTAGATCCAAGAGCATGAAGTGAATGTTAGCTATTATTGTTTGTTGCACTTTGTAAGGAAAGAGAAGGTGAAGGTTTGGATTCAATTTTTCGTCATTGTGTCAGAAAAGTTGTGGGTTGGTCATACAGATGAAGACGTGCAACCGGAGTTTTTAGAGTTACCCACTTTCAAAAACTATGACTTTCAGTTCCTGAAAATGCCGGTTTCACATGGACAAAAGTTCTATCTGATACAAAATATCAGCGGATACAACTGAAACTGTTTCCTTAAGAACAGGTCCTGTCACTGCTGTCAGTCAGGCATGGTCAGTGACATGTTGGCATCTTCACGGGCTGTTCCAGCAGTGACGCTGGGTCATTAATTTGTCCGATTACCTGGGCTGTGATGGACTGGTGCTTTGTGCAGCAGACGCCAGCGCTGGGTTTCGTCCCTCAGACAATGGTGGCATGCAAAGCTTCCAGCTGCACAAACAATAGGCGCGAACACATGCTTTCCACTCAATCTCACTCACTGACTACTGCTTGTTTACTTGCACTCGATCGCCCACAATGCACGTGTGTACGCCACTTCCAATAGGTTCTGCCCTCGCACGAAATTCACATCATAAAAAGGTCCAGTGTGGTGCATTTATGGTAATTTTAAAGAATTTGCACCTCTCTTATTTATAAATAATACATAAAACATAATGCTGTAATCATGATGAGTACAACTATTAAACAAAAGGTGTGGGATTCATTGTAGTATGTTTAATTATTTGTCAAAAATTCCTCTAATGTTTAATATCATAATATACAGAAGGAGAAGGCGTGTTTACAGGCTGTAATAGGATGCAAGTGTGGGTTATTTAATCACTTTACTTGAATTTTTTATTTGTGCAACCTTTTCTTTTCAGATTCACAGTGAATATGCATAGATGTAAAAGGGAGGCAAAGGGCTACAACAGATTTAATGGGTTTTATTTTATTTCAGTGACACCCATGTTAAGGATTGCAGTGCAGGTTGCAGAACGAGTTGTTTTTTCTGAAACACTGGCCAAAGGGCGGGTGGAAGCAGTGATCCTGGTCTGATTTAATACAATTCTTTGCACTTAAGATTAATTTGACAGCCTAATACAACATGAATTCTTGTCACTGTATATTTGAGACAGACTGATGAACTGCTCGGGCTGATAAATTGACATTGATAGATTGATTTCACAAACCATTATTGACAAAACTTGACTCCAGTGTGTTTCTAAATGGGAATTACAGACACTGGAGGAAAGTCATCGCTCAAATAATAATAAAAAAAGACTTCCACTTACATTACAGTTACTTCATCGTTCAGTTCCAGATGTGTTCGGTTAGGTTATTATTATGTGTTCACTTGTGTATATTGTCGTTGTTATGTTATGTATAGCTGTCTTTGGTGAACTGGTCAAAATATTATAAAAAAAATATATATGTTCAGTAGGATCTGTATTCACAATCTGAAACACACATTTCTCACCTTTTATAAAAGGAAGGTGAGTTATAACCAAACCATAAAAATATTTCCTATTAATATCTGTTGTTTGAGGCTTTGTTTTTTAAGTCTGTTTATTTTTCATCATCTTGTATTCTTTTACACAGCAGATTACAATAGAATCAAATAAAATAGAATCGAATCGAATAAAATAGAATCGAATCGAATAAAATAGAATCGAATCGAATAAAATAGAATAGAATAAAATTGAATAAAAATAAAATAAAATTGAATTGAATAAAATAAAATTGAATAAAATAAAAATAAAATAAAATTGAATAAAATAAAATAGAATAGAATCGAATAAAATAAAATTGAATAAAATAAAAATAGAATAGAATAGAATAAAATTGAATAGAATAAAATAAAATACAATAAAATAAAATAGAATAGAATAAAATAAAAATAAAATAAAATAGAATAAAATTAAATAAAATTAAATAGAATAAAATAAAATAGAATAGAATAGAAGAAAAAAGAATAGAATAAAATAGAATGGAATGGAATAGATCCTTATTGTCACTGTCACAGGAATAATGAAAATCAGTTCAGCAGCTCAGTTCAATTTAGCAGCAAAATAGTTAGTGCAAAAGGGACTGTGTAAGAAAAAGCTAAATAAAAAAAAATAGCACAGAGTATTAAAGAAAAAGTAGGAGTGTGCAAATGCTTCAGAATAAAATATTAATACACCTGTGCTACTATTGAGATGAGCAAAATATACAGAAAAAAATACTATACTATGCTACGAATGAGAGGTATGTATAACAAATGGGATATATACAGGTAAGGTGCACTGAGTTAGAGTGAGTATTGAATACATAGATTATGTGCATAGAGGTTGTGTATATGCTTGTGTGTATATAAAAGTACTACTTTAATATGTTGGGTATTTATTGTATTCATAGTCCAGGTTGCAGTTTCCTCATACTTAACATTTCTTAAACACTACGATTACGTTCTACTTCCCTTATGTGAAACAGCTGTCCTGCAGAGATTATAGGGCGGCAGTGACTTCATGGTGGTAGGACATGATTTAAGCCCAGGGATGACTGGGGGTGGCATTTTTCAAATGTCAACAGGGGTGAGAGCTGCCAGCTGGCTTATCTGTACTTGGTTCATATACTGCAGTATCACACTATCACGGATACAGATTTTATTTCACCTCAGTTTTGTTTGGGAAAATAAAGACGGATACTTTATAATGCAGGTCAGGATACAATAGAGCAGGGGAGTTAAACGTGCGGCCCAGGGGCCAAAAGTGGCCCGCCGAAGGGTCCAATCCGGCTCGTGGGATGAATTAGTGAAATATAATAATTACACTGAAGATATTAACAAATTATCAAAAATATTAAAATAATTTTAAGTCAAAACACTGTAAACACTATCATAATAACCTATAAATAATGAAAATCAAATTTTTTCTCTTTGTTTTCCTGTAAAAACTAAATAAATAAATAAATTCCGTAAAAATGTTTCTATTTCCAGACTAGCTTTTTACAAACAAATATGACCAACCAGAAATGTCTCTAGAGAATTAAGTGGAATTGTACCAATATTTGACCTGTTTTGTGAACGTTATAATGAAGATGTGAAAATGAGGAACTGAAGCCAAATAATAGCATAAAATGTAAAAATTGCACTTAAAAAAAAAAATCATTTTGTTCATGGTGGTTCGTTTTTTTAAAAGAATAGTTTGTAGATGTAAACATTTTAATAATACAACTTTTACTTTTTTCATGCGAAAACATAGTAATTATACTCATATAATTACATACATAGTGTTACACCCGTATTGTTACTTATTATGCATATTGAACATATAGAAAATACAATGTATGGCAAACAAAGCATTTAAATAAAAAAAAAGGTAAATTGAAATAAAGAAAGAAATGTAGATGAATAAGCACATTTACATAAATAAACAAGTAAATTTGAAATAATTTGAAACAT
>JAPSES010023860.1:0-13222 GCA_029822895.1 Maxillicosta whitleyi
TTTATCAGACTAGACCAGACCCAAACAGGAGTAACATTAACTCAAAAAATGAGTTTTGCACAATAGGGCACCTTTAATTAATATAAGAACCTTTCAATTTACTTTGAGATTTCATGAAAATATAAATTAAACATAACAAAGCATATATAAGAAAACACAGAATTTACAGTGAAAATGCCAAAAATAGGGGATAGAATTATAATAAATCATGATCAATTAATTTGGTAACCACCACAAAAGTAGCTATGGGTTAAAAATCATACTCATGGATTTTATGTTTTCTCTCTTTCTGATATAATCCCACAATATATATATCCCACAACTTTAATCTGAGCTTTTATAACTTACATGTTCAGAGAATTTAATACAGGAAAATACTCATTCATTCATACTGATAAAATGCAAAATACAGAGGATAGTATAACAATAAATGGTCATATATCACTTAAGAAAGGTTAGATATAGAGAAAATTTGATTTGGGAACTGACACAGAAGCTGCACTGGGTCTTTATGGAAAAAAATATGTAAATATTCACTGGTCTCGTGTTGATATTTGATTAAGATTTGTACCATGTGATGCCTCGTTGACTTCATATCCGTCTTTCTGATGTGATTAGTCATGAAAATGCTGAAGCGTTGTACCTGTCTGACTGAACAGCTGTTCCTGTGATCGGAAGGAGACAGATAAGCGGTGAGTTCGATGCTGGACGGAGCTCTGTACGCCGCAGTGTGTTTGTGTTTGTGCTGAAGCCGAGGAGACGCTGTTTGCTAATGTAAATGTAACATTGATAGCGGGAGCAGGAGAGAGCATCGAGACGGAAACAAATATTTCTCTGAGGAAGGGACGGTTTCCTACTGTAAACAGATGGCGGAGGAAAGAAGTGATTCACATCCAGAACACACAGCTGCTGTGTTTTGGTTTTTTTTTAGGCCATGGATTAATTCAGGATCTGGGTTCTGTATGAATAAGTGCATGTAAAAAAGAAAAAAAGAAGTTTAGAAATAGAGACAAACCTCTGGAGCAGGTGGTTGGAGGCGTGGACGTGTAAAGAACAACCTTTTCACCATGTTAACAAGGTTGTGGAAGTCGTTTTATCGCCTGAAACTTCACTCATTAAAAGTAACAATAGATCTAAACCAGACTAAGCAGGTTTAGATTGAGGTGTTTAAGACCCAATACTAATTTTGTGTCAGTTCCCAAATGATTTTTTCCTCTGTTTCTATCTTTTTTTTTTTTTTTTAACAGATTTATCGCCATTTTTTCGTAATATTATCCTCTGTATTTTGCTTTTTTAAAAAATTTTTTTGGTGTAAATCATGTATTTTTCTAGATTTAATTCACAGATCACGTAGAGTCAATTCCAAGTTAATTATATCAAAACAGAAAAATAAAGAAAAATGTGACTTTTCCAGCAAGTGGGATCCATCCACTGTCACTGATCCAACTCCATGGGTTTTACTGGTGAATTAAAATTTTTCCGTGGTAACTGTGGGGCCTCTGAACATCCAGATGACCATGAAAAGATTAAAAACTGTATTTTACACTAATAATTTACATGGATCAATAGGATTAGTGGATCAATAAGTATTAAATCAGTTTATATCAGTAGATGGTTTGTGTCGCCGGTGGCTCTTTGGGTCTTCATGGGTTAAATGAATCAGACCAGGGGCGTCCAACTCAATTTTAGTTCAGGGCTGTTCTCAAGTGGGTCAACCAGTAAAATAACAATGTAATAACCTGTGAGTAAGTCCAATTTTTTTTCTATTGTTGTGGTAAAAATGTAAAAGTCCATTTTGAACAGTATTCTGCCTCACTCTATCATTTATAATATACAGATCACAGTGGATCTACAAATACACAAAACATTTAGCAGAGGATTATGTTGTTAAAATTCCAATTCTTAAGGAATGGGATAAGTTCACAAAACCTATGCGCCGTAGAAGGATATCTGATAGAGTTATAAACTGGAGATGGAGAAAAATAATTCATAAACTGTATAATATACTCCTATCTGTGGATCAAAAATAACTCTGGACACTGAAATAAAACCATGTCCATGTCTGAGACTGAAAAATGTGTTTTGTTTAGCTTTTACCTTTATTGCCTGCTGTTGCAAATACACAACATACCCAAAATGCTTTCTGTTTTATGTGCTACACTCTAATTAAGCACCTACTAGAAAGCAGAAACACACATCTCTCTCTCTCTCTTTCTCTCTCTCTCTCTCTCTCTCTCTGCTTTAAGAGTTTAATATCTTAAGTGTCATTTTTACACTTTTCAAATTCATCCCAGGGGCCACATTGGAACCTTTAAGGCCCACTTTTGCCCCACGGGCCGTATGTTTGAAGCCCCCGGGTTAGAAAAACCAACCATATGATTCACTCCCGAAACGTCAAAAGGCTGAAAATAAAGACTCTCCAGAGTCATTTCTGAACCCTGGAGTTGAAAGATGACAGGATGTGCTTGAGTGGACTGTATACATCATGTCATCTGAGCCAGAACGCTGCCTCTCACAGGCTTTTAGAACCAACGTCCGACGGAACGGGCGAGTGTCCTCTGCCTCCGTCACTGGAGGACAAACTCATCAGCTCTAAATTCGCCAAATGAGATTGTGCAGCGGCGGTTATAATTTGGGGATTCACCATAAATCAGCCCTGATTTTTAGGCAAAGTGGCCCTTTAAAAGGCAAGTGTGATTAAAGGGAGAGGCTGCAGTGTGTGTCAGACAGGATGAAGATGACACATCCATTTAGAAAGAGGGGAGTGATTGCTCCCATAGAACGAAGAAGAGGAGGAGGAGGGAGGCTTTTAGCCAGGGTTCAGGTTTTACCGCAGCGTGGATTACATCAGTGTAGTGCTGTGGAATGATGGAGTAATCACCGGGTCGATGGCTGCTTCAGGTGGTAGAATGTGAACGAACTGGGACTTAGAAAGGCAGCACTTATACAATTAGAACACTCTGACGTTAAGGTGTTTTACCGTCTTTAATTCCACTCATCAGCATCGTTTATTCAAATAGAAGTACAGAAGAAGAGGAGTAGAAGAACAAGCACTGATGCAGCTGCTTGGTAAACAATAAAATACAAAAGTTAAGTCGTGGGAGGACATTTTTACAGGCTGTCGATGTGTAAAGCAAACTTAAATGATTGTGTTATTAACCCATAAAGACCCAAACGTCCACTGGAAACTAAAACCATCTACTGATCTGAACTGTTTAATACCTGTTGAGCCACTGATTCTATCAATTTATGTAAATAATTAGTGCACACTGCAGGTTGTCATCTTTTCATGGTCATCAGATATGACCCATTTGGACGTTCAGAGGCTCTGCAGTTACCATGGAAACACCATCATCTTCTTCAACATTGATTCATCAGTAAAACCCATGGAGTCGGATCAATGACAGTGGACGGAAACACTGGGTTAATAAAATGAACAAAAATGAATTTTAAAAATGACAAAATAATAAATAACCTGAAAAAATAAGCAAAAAGTTGATTAAAATATAGTAAAATTAAAAATTAAAAATGGCCAAAGTGGTCAATAAAGTGAACAAGAACAGTAGAAACACTTGTTTTTGTTCAGTTTCAGTCAAATTTGCTGAAAAAAAAATCCCTTTTTTTTGCCAGTTTTTTCTGTTTTTACTATAATAACCTCAACTTTAATCTGAGGTTTTACAAACATCTACATAATCAGTTTATTAAATATAGGAAAATACCTGAATTTCACAGACCCCCCCCACAAAATACAGAGTGTGATATTACAATAAATGGTGATAAATCACTTTAAAAATGTTAAAGAGAGAACATGTCACAGAAGTAGAAATGGGTTTTCATGAGTCAAAATAAAACAATAAGAATGGTATGTTGGCGTTCATTTGGTGCATTTCCACTAAAACATGTCCTCAGATGACCTTTGATAACCCTCATCCTCATGTATAAACGATAATATAAAAACACCGTGTGCTGCTTTGTGTCCACATCACTCTGCGTTTTTAGTTTTTTCGTCCATTTTCCGCTCGTTCGTTTTTACCTCCTGCGTCTCGCCCAACTAGCTACAGACAGACAGATGGAGAGAGAGGATAAGGAGCTGTTGCATAATTCATGTTCACCTGCTTGTGTCAAACGCATGGCACAGTCACAACTGCAACAACAGATGATGCAGGCGCTCAACAAAGCGGGCGTTGTGTAACGCTCATTGGGATCCTGGCAGTCGGCGTTGAGACCAGGTGAGCCATAAAGTACGGCGTAATAGGCCCAGAGGATCGTCAGGGGCCTGAATCACCGCAACAACCAGCTGTTTGTGCCGCTGCTCAGGGACGATGCGTGATAGTAACGTACGTGAACTTAAACTGTGTGGACGCGGTGCATTCAGGTGTTTGTTTTCTAACGGGTCTGGGATATAAAACAGTCATGACAAATTCACTAATACAGGTAGTTTTAACCTGTAGCCCTTTGAGATCCTTGGATGTAAAGGGCAATATAAATAAAATGCATTATTTATTATTATTATTATTATTATTAGTCCTCAGGTTACGAGGTACCCGACTTATGTCATTTCGACTTTACAACGCCGGAGTTTCGTCCACTATTAGAATCAGAATCAGAATGCCCTTTATTGTCATTTCACATTGTAAAACGAAATTGGAGCGTCTCCTATCAGTGCAAAATGTGTAAAAATATGTAAAATATTACTAAAAAAAAGTAAACAAGTAAGATATAAGATACAATATATACAAGGTAGATAAAATATAAATAAAGATAAAGATAAAATATGTGCAGGACATATTACTGCACATACGTACTGTATACTGTACGTACAGTATTTTATTCTTTACTTTATTTTATTAATATGAAGTATAATACATGTATTTGGTGTTCTGTCACTGCTTGTGTGTGTAGCTACGAGCTCAGCAGATAGAAGCCAGACACCAAACTTGTCTTCAAAGCTTTAAGTGAGACGCAGTGTAAAGCTTAAAACATTTTTTTTTTGGCTTTTTCCCTCCTGGGGTCACCACAGCAAATCACCTTTACATGTTTATTTGTCAAAGGTTTTTACTTCCTGACACAATCAGGCTTAGAACCTGAGTACTCATTGGGATGTACAGTGTATAGAAGTTAACCTGCGTCTTGAACTAGCTACCTTCCACACCAAAGTCAATGGCGTTAACCACTGAGCTAACCAGGCGCCATGAAAATAACTGCAAAAAAACCCTGCAAACATACATACAGAATATGTCTGTTATGCTTATTGCCTTAATACATTGACATGGCCTTACATATTCAAATGAACAGGAAATAAATGGCTAGCTCAATGCTACATGAAGCTCAAAGAGTTAAAACACGCAAATGCCCTGAATGGACGTGTTTAGAAGGCTGTGGTGCGTTCAGGTTCCTGTTTTTATCTGTAGACTTTGCTAACTTCACCACCCGCTCGCTGAAGGGCTTTCAACAAAAAAAACCCAAAAACAAACAAACCCTAAATCTTGTGAGCCATCCTGCTGCTCACTGAGGAATGAAACCCAAACATCGTGGCAGACGGATGGAGGGGTGGCAGCTGCACTCTGCTCCCAAACATTAACAAACACGACGCACCGAGACGTGATTTATGGAAACAGATTTATTTTTATGTGAGATCAGACGGTTAACGTCCACCGCTGTCTTTGCTCGTCCCGTTTCCCACAGAGACGCTCCGGTAATGACTTAATTATCACAGAAACAAACATTGGATTATTGTATAATGTCAGATCTGATGGTGGATTGGATGGATGCACATTAACTTAGACTGCCTCAGTGCCCCAGACTGAATTCTGAATTAATTGCGTCGTTACAGTCATGAAATGATGTAAAAAGCTTTATATTTCTTTTTTTTATTAACCTTTATTTTGTCTAAATATTGAACCATTGACCTTGGATTTTGATTAAAATTAAGTTCAGATCCAATAAAATGAGGCACTGAACGCTGGTACAGTCACTTAATCAACTTCAGATTTTATATTTTATCATAATTGTACATGATAGAATTGGTTCTCATTCAAATGATGGAAAAAACAGGCAAAATATTTCAGCTATAAAATGAGGATTTATTTGTCTCCCTGGCGCACAAGCAAAATGATACAGATTTTGAGGCTTTGGTCCACTATGAAAAATAGAAATAAATTAAATAAATTACGTCCTCTTCAGTGGTTAAAGTTATTATTGAACAAATCCAGAATATTCTATTGCTTAATAAAGGAATCTGGAAAAAAAAATACTTTAATTTTTTTATTAAATTTAAATACCTCCTAAGATAAAATAAGGGAATTTTCGAGTAAAAAATAATCTTTATTTCTAAACAAACATTCCCTATCAGTTTGTAACACTATACTTTGGAGTTTTACCAACAGAAAATGTCCTGTATCCTATATGATCTGTCATAGTTTTCTCCATGTCTGATATAATAACCCAAACTCTGAGCTTTTATGAATATTTACATGATCAGTGATAACTGAATACCTTAATGTTTTACACCACTGCCTTTGGTGCAGAAGGTTGCCAGTTCAAATCCCAGATGGGCCCTATGGTAAGGGTTTATATATAATACTGGACTTTTATGGTTATTATTTGTCAACAAGGATTATTGTGTTATTAAAATTGGTCATTTCATTACTGAATAATAATGAAATAGTTAATTTGAACCAAGTTTTTGATAAACTATGAAGTTATTTATGTTTTCATGACAGGTATTTTAATACATTTGTTAAACACTGTAGTTTATGAACATCAATATTTCCTTAAGGTTTAACGGGAGATTTTACTGAAGTGAGATGTGAAGAAAGTAGATGTTTAGCTGTGATAGAAAACAGTCAGAGGACGAAAAATATTTGAGAAATTTACAAATAGAACATTTAAAAAATCAGCAGAGAGAAATTACTGTATTTTTTTCTGGACGATAAATCACACCTGAATATAAGCTGCACCCACCCCTTTACGCTATACCTTGTAAGATAAAAGTGTCTGCCTAATGTAACGTAACTAGTAAAATATAAGAAAATACCAGATTTTCACAGAAAAAAAAACTAAATATAGAGGATCATATGTTAAAAAATGGTGATAAATCACTTAAAGCTTAAATAGAGAGAAAGCTTTATTTGTGAGGTGTTTTTTTGTATCTGTGCATATTTGATAAACCATAAATAACCGGTTAAAAGTGCAATCTGAAAAGTCCTGCTGTAAAACGTCCTATATTTGCGGTTGAGCAGAGGGTTTGTTCTGTAGTCCGGTCCAGCGTTAACGGGACGTTTTGCTATAAGTGACAGCGACGCCTCGTCTCTGTCTTGTATCAGTAACTGTAACAAGGACATGAGGACGGCAGCTGCTGTCCTGATGAGGCCCGTCGCTGTGGTCTGTACCTGAGTGCTGACGTGCACGCTCATGTCACCCCCCGGGGGGATGACTTTGTCCTCACACAGCGGAAGTCTGACATAATGTGGTGATACAGCGGGAATGCGGATGCCCCTGTTCGAAAACTAAACCTATAAACACTTTATAGACATTAAGCCATTCAACTCTGAGGAAGTATTCATGTTTTTGTCTCAAATCTGCATGAACAAGACAATTTACAGCTGAAGACATGATGTGTCCCAATATTTATCGTATTTTCCAGATTATAAATCGCTCGAGTATAAGTCGCACCAGCCATAAAATGCATAATAAAGAAAAAAAACATATATAAGTCGCACTGGAGTATAAGTCGCATTTTTGGGTAAATTTATTTGATAAAATCCAACACCAAGAACAGACATGCCATCTTGAAAGTCAATTTATAATAAAAATAGAATAGAGAACAACAGGCTGAATAAGTGACACTGGCCATAGTCCCATTGTCCGGGAGTAGTAGAAAATCTTCCCGAAAGCTGATATTTGATCAGTAGTAAAAATGTTCTAAGATAGTTGTATATGTATAAATCATTTCATCATCATCATTTATATCACTGCATGAAAATCTTAATTATCTGAATGTTTCAATTGAATTTTATGGTCAATGTGCTTTAAAAAAAAAAAACAAACACCTTTAATATTGGCCTCAAAAATCAGATGTAGATATCTCCTATTGGCTGAACAAATTAACATATGCAATGATATTTATCCTAAAATATAAAACTATATTATTACATTAGTCGTTATTGTTTTCCATCGCAGATCCCTGTTAGAAAACAAACACCTGAAGTCAACGTGTCCACAGACTTTTTGCACTCATTTCCATTTTGTGCCTTTTATGCAAAAATGATGAAAAGCAGCCACCCCCCCACCCCCCCCACCTGTCACTGATCACCCTCCACTTGGCCACGTATCGTTCAGGATGACAAACTGTTTTTCCGTCGAGCAGAGGACGGACGCAGATAAATCACTGTATTTGTCGATGTGATGTAAAAGCACTTCTGTCACAGTCCGCTGCCTTTATGCTTTTATATGTGTAGGTACAAAGCCTCCGCCTGTTAACGGTGAACACCACCTAAAAGATGCATAAAGTAAAAGGACGAGTGGATTAATGCTGTGACACACTGTCCTGTGGGTTTAGTGAAGTTCTAATGACCACACATATGCTTTTGTCAGTGTCTGTATTAACCCTTAAAGACCCAGCGTGGTGTCTGTCGCAGTTCCCAAATTAATTCTTCTTTCAAATAAACCTTTCTTAAGTGATTTATCACCATTTATTATAATATTATCCCCTGAATATTGGATTTTTTTTCTCCAGTGAAAATATTGTATTTTTCTATGTTTAATTTAATCATCATTTAGGTATTCAATATGAACATTTAAAGGATCCATACTGTACATGGAAACACCGTCATCTTCTACAGCATTGATTCACCAATAAAACCCATGGAGTTGGATCAATGACAGTGGATGGAAACGTGTTTATGTTGTAAATGTGTGATTTAGATAATAATAATAATAATAATACTAGAGCTCACATATACAGTAAAAGTAACAGATGGGTCAATGACGTTGTTTGGGGTCAGACGTCACGTGGAACAACCACAGCTAATGCCCATTAATTAATTAGTAATTATAGTTAGTATACTGTAATGAATGTGCTTCTTAGATAATACACAAAAACACATCGTTTAATCCATGGTATTAGCTGCGGTCACATCATCCTGACGTGTGCTACTACTAAAACGTCATTGACCCAAATACCAAATATATTTGTTAAACCACACACAACCCAGAAAGCTTTTACTGTAATGCATGTACTAATTTATCTGAACATAAATGTACCTATGGGGGGTTGGGGACGTTGTAACGAGCATCCAAAACTTTAGCATATACTGAAAACCTCTCTTCTCCACTGAATAAATTGGAAGCATATACGTAGCTATAAAGTAGATAATCGCATCTGTGTTTTCTTTCCACTTTGCTCCGGTCTTCTCGTACAGAACACGACTCGAAAAGCTTTGCGGTAGAATAGTTTGTTTAACAGATGAGTTAGCGTTAGCGAGAGAAACGCACTGCAGGAAGTGCATTACGGAAAGCCTTGAGGAGTCTTGGCGAATGTAAAAATTAAATGCGGGCGCTTGGAAATCTAAACTGTATAGGAAAAAATCGTAAAACTCGAGTTTTTTAAAGACTGAATCGATTTGACGTGACCGCTCGATTTTAAAATCGTATTGATTCTTTGCCCAGGCCTAGATGATGCGGGGTTTGTTTGCTGTAATTCCAATATTTTCTACATTATACAAGAACCTCAGTGTAGTTACAGTATGGGAGCGTATGCACTTTATAATCCATTATTCATGCAGGTTAGTTTTGGCACGGGTCTATATTTGTCTCCGCTCCGTGGACGCTGAACCTTCAGCCTCGTTCAGCTCGTTGCGCGGTCATGATCAAGCTTCTTAATAATTGAACTGCAAATGAGTGGTGAGCATGTGCTTAATAATACATCAGCAGCAGAGTTACAGTTCCTTTGTGTTCCAGAGGTGGTTGAATGTGTGGCTGAAATCTTCAGTGAAAAGGGTCAGACCCGGTTCTACAGGGTACGTGTGGACTCAACCATTTCATGTTGTTACAGGCCATTATCTGATCCACAAATGGAAATAATAAGAGGAATAATCTGTATTTAGAGAGCGCTGTATGTACCAAAGTGCAATACACTGCAGGAAAATAATAATAATAATAATAATAATAATAGTAATAACTGCTTTATTATCATTGCACATATTTCAGAGCAACAAAATGTCATTCCAGTTGCAATTGATCAAGATCAAACATGGGAATACAGATAATTGAACTGACAAGTCGCCAGGACCAGCGCCTTGTTTATTCAGAATGAAATGAACAAATGGAGACAAAAGGGATTGAGGAGAGAAAAAAAACGGATAAATTTCATACTGTAATGTAACTCTACAGGATGTAATTTATGAAGAAAAAAACCCACGTCTCTGCATGAAGCTGAAAGACTTTAAAAACACTTTTAAAAGGGAATAAAAGTAAGCTCAGGGAAATATAAATACTGACACTTAAAAGGGTTTTAACCCATAAAGACCCAGTGCTACTTTTGGGTGTGGTCAAGCATTTATATAGGGTAAAAAAAAAAGATCAGATGATAATGAGTTGAGTCTACATTAACTGGCTTAAACTCCCAAGACCCAGGAAAGTATTTTTTTAACCATCCTTAAGTGATTCATCACCGTTTTTTTACAATATTATCTTCCGTATTTTACATTTTCCGTTGTAAATCATGTACTTTTGTATATTTAAATTAAACGTTCATGAAAACTCACAAAGGTTTTTTTTATCAAAACAGAGAAAACTGAAGAAAATATGACTTTTTCAACAAAGATCCGTCCGCTGTTGTTGATACGACTCCATGGGTTTTACTGGTGAATCAATGTTGTAGAAGACGACGGTGTTTCCACGGTTACTATGGAGCCTCTGAACATCAGAATATGATCATATCTGGTGACCATGAAAAGACGAAGAACTGTATTTTACAACAATTGTTTCCATGTACAGGAGGTCCTCGGGTTACGAAGGAGTTCTGTTTGTATGCTGGCGACGCAACCCGAATTTAAGTCGGAATGTAAGTCGGAATTTATGATATCCAGCTTCGTTTCCATGGTAATAGCTTTCCTCTTGGCTGGACCGGCATCGCTAGAAGATCTTTTTTGGGGCCATGATCTGAAAAAGGGGAAGATACCGGGAAAATTACAGAGCACAAACACAGACGCTCTACAGGTAAAATGACGGACGAAATTAGGCGTCACAAAGTTGAAAATGGCGTCGGTCGAGCACCACGTAACCTGATCACCTCCTGTATCGATAGAATTAATGGATCAACAGGTATTTAACAGTTTAGATCAGTAGATGTTTTTGGACACCAGTGGACATTTGGGTTTTTATGGACATCCACAGGAATGTTGGGCCCTTGTCCCTTTTCTGGTTCCTGATTATGTTTCACGTACAGGAACATGATCGGTAAACCCACTCGTGTTTTCAGTATCCATTCCTGTTTTGGCTCATTACACTAACTTGTCACTGTTCAGTCCTGGCTTTAACGTGTGCTTTTGGTGATCTGATCTGAAGTTTACAGCTCAAATGCCAGCTCATCTCACCTCAACTTGGCAAAGCTTGGCAGAGTTTGGCCGTCGGGGCATTGTGTTTCCACTAGAGGTGTAGTACTTCCTCACCGCTGCTAATCGTCATAGCAACACAAGAGGACTAGTAGCTCAGACAGTGAAATTATGACAATGTGCAATGATATTTGGATAATGGATTTCATGGATTTTACTCCGAACACTTGGATCTCCTAGGTTTTTTGTTGTTAACTCGGGCAGATTGGTTTGGATTTCTTCTAGAACCCTATGTATTTCAGCTTCTTTGAGTATTATAAGTCATCCACATGGGGGCGCTTTAGTTGAAAATCAGCTGTTTTGAACATAAATAAAGCAATAATAGGCCGATTGAGATCACATTTGTTTAGAACAGTTCCATCCACAGTTCATATAGTGTCATTTTCATTCACTAGGTAGAGTTTTAAGGGAAAATTGGTTCCCATGGTGACCCATAGTTTTAAGTAGAAAGTACAGCAAAAAATCAGGATGTGCAGGTGTTTTTTTTGGGGGGGGGGGGTATCACTGGGACTTTGAGGCCAATCTGAGGTCTCCTTTCAAATATGGTGCATCACTTGACCAATCACATTGCATGTTTCTAGGGGAATCGTACAACCTGAAGTCAGTTGCTACTTGAGACGATCTTTTTTTGTATTTAAGAGAAAAAACAATCCCGATCATTCAGTAGTAACCCACGTAAAACCTAAAAGTCCAGTCAAAGGAGGTGGACACTGATGGTAACACGACTTCAGCTTCTCCTGACATTTACGTGCTGGTGTAAATCGTTGTGTGTAGAATAGACCCTTTGTGTGTTTGTGAGTGTCGTCTGCCCTCCTTCACAGTCTGACCCACTAAGTCCAAAACATTGGACTCATTGTGATTCCAAATGTTTGGAGCAGCGTCACCACCGTGCAGCCCAGACACAGGGCTTGTAGAAGATGAATAAAAATGATTGTGTAGTCAACGTTGGCCTTTGTCATTATGTTTGTAAGGAGACACATTCACATGATCCCCTTCATGTAAATCTGGGGTGTCACACTTATCCACTTCCTTAGAACTGGAATGCACAACCATTGTTTTTGATGACTTTTGATGGTCTAGTAATTTTTTCCGCAACTGTAGGTAGGGATGGAAATCAATAAGAATTCAATGATTCCGATTTCGTTATCGATTAGATTCCTTATTTAATCTCACAGAAGTATGGCGACTAGGTAGCTCAGTGGTTAATGCCACTGACTTTGGTGCGGAAGATGGCCGGTTCAAGACCCAGGTGTCCCTTGGGAAATGTTCTTTATGCCATACATCCCACCCCAAACCCCATTGTGCCGGTTCTAAGCCCAGTTGTGTCATTCAATGTAAAAACCGCTGCCAAATCAACATGCGAAGGTGATTTGCTGTGGCGACCCCAAAAGGGAAAAAGCCTAAAGAAATCATCATCATATGAGTACAAACAGGTATGTTTGCATTACCGGTCTCTTATATTTCCATCTCTACAAATATAACATACAGTTCAGTGTTTCGCGCAGCCCTTTCTAGCAAACTCGCCCCACCGCCTTGTCAATGTTCTAGGAAAAAAAATTCTGTCTGAATGGAAAAAAAAAACAAAGTAGTAATGCATTGTCAAGCGC
>JAPSES010023871.1:0-13222 GCA_029822895.1 Maxillicosta whitleyi
CCAGACTTGGAGTGTTTATCAGACTAGACCAGACCCAAACAGGAGAAACATTAACTCAAAAAATGAGTTTTGCACAACAGGGCCCCTTTAACATTAACATTAACATAACCCCCACCTTAAAACAGAACACAATGAGTAAAATGTCAAGTACCCACAATGCAATGCAGCTGATGATGATTTCTTTCAGATTTTTCCCTTTTGGTGTCTCCACAGCAAATCATCTTCGCATGTTTATTTGGCACAGGTTTTTATGTCGGATGCCCTTCCTGACACAACCGGGCTTAGGACTGGCACAGTGAGGCTTGCGCCCCCTTGTGGTTATTGGGATGTGTAGTGTAAAGAACCTTTCCCAAGGGATCACATGAGTCTCGAACTGTCAAAGTCAGTGGCATTAACCACTGAGCTACCCAGTCGCTAATAATAATAATAATAATAATAACACGCAAAACTTAATGATGTTGACAATAAAGTAGTAAATTTGAAGGTACAGTTTACGCAGAATTTACAGGTTATGTCAATAAATTAGACACGTTTAAGTCCCGTTGGATTCAAATCTGGGTTTACAACGTGACCTTCTTCCACAGCTTTCACACATTCTTCTCCATAAAGTCTCCGTCTACTTATCAGCTCATACCTGGAATACATAACACCTTCTGTTCTCATGTTTCACATAATTGCCTGGTAGATACTGATATGTGCACTGTGAACTCCGCGAACAAACTTTTTTTTTTTTTTTTTTCCCACCAGAGTCTGTTATGTTGAGGAGACGTTCACCTGAAGACAGATTCATTTTCCACGAGGTGAACTTTGAGCGCGACACCGAAGATGACGGCGTTCCACCTCCGGCGTAATTAAGGAGGGGGATAAAAAAAGTGTCTTTATGCATGAAATAGACTCTATTGAAAGATCACAGTCCTGCAGAAATAGCATCCTTACTTTTATTTTTAATCAAGGAGAAAACTTTGGTGAAATGAAAAGCGTGTCAAGGTTTAAAGCTGGTTTTTTTCTCTCCTTCTTTCTGATCTCGTTGTCGTTGTCTCTTTTTCTTATTTATTTCATCTTTCTTTAATTCAGCCTCTTATTATTAAGACACGTTCCATTCAGACATGGCACTCACGTCACTCTGACCTGTTTATATGTATGGAAGGATGTACATTTATATTTAATGAGAATACGTTTGGAATATAATGCAGACCGTTCTCAGTGTCCCGAACCCCCAGAAGAGCCTCTCTGGTGAATGGACGAAAATCACACCTGCACAATGAATAATGCTTGGCTTGATTCAAGAGGCTGTAGAGGGGTGATATTTTCATAAATATGTAGGATGATGAGTAGAACTGAGGTCTACAGCGCAAAGTATGAATGTCGTGTTGATTAGAAGGCGCTGGGATTGGGATCAGACAAACTAAAGCCATTAACAACTGGAACAAATAAAGGGCCTCGTGACCAGTCTGTGAACTGGTACCATTATGATGACACTGGACATTGGACCGACTCAACAGGTGAGCTAATGGTGCTTTCCTACTCCATGGTACCGCTTCTACTCTACTCTACTCAGTATTCCTGTGGTTCTTTTCCACTTACATGGGACCAGCTCGTCTCAGCTGGACTCGTTACTCTACGGCGCGTTACTTCCGTGTCGTCTGAGTTGCCGAAAACTCACTCGTTGCGTATTTTCTTGCCCGGATTTTTACAAGCGCCACCAAAGACTGAATCTACGTGACCGTCTATGGCACAGGTGTCAAACTCCAGTCCTCGAAGGCCGGTATCCTGCATGTTTTAGATATTTCCTTCTTCCATATAGCCAATAGTTTTGCTTCTAAAGTGTTTACAATTAAACATCCAATGGAAACAAAAACAATAGCTCTTGCCTTCCCCTCAGGGGTGGGGCAAAAAAAAACAAACCAAAAAACAACAACCTCTGCCTAAAACCATGAAAAAAATATTTACCGACTTCGCAGGATGCTACTTATTATGTGGTACCTTGCTTTGACACAACAATAACACAATTGTGGGTGCCTTTACACATGCACAACAAAGACAGCAGTTGAGATTTTTATGAGATGCTACTTCTAAAACACAGCAGTGAATTATTGTGTAATAGTGAAAAACTCCACTTCCTTTTGAAGACTCACTTACATGCAGACTAAAGATAAACTGAGTAGGTGCTACGGAGTTTGGCAACAAAGGTGTCAGGCCCCGGTGCAGCATATGGAACGCACTGTGGTCGATGAAACATTGAAAAATACGCTGCTTTTACACCGTATAAAATAAGTATTCAGATACTTCCTGTAAGATGAGGTGTGAACCAATGACAATGATAGGATCATGTTCATCTGTAATTACATTTCCATATGTTCTTTATGTTTTTCTTGGACAAACCCACTGACCTACTGGAGAGTCATATCTGGATCTGGAGTTGTAGGTTTGGAGACCCTTAAGTTTGGTAGTACGACTAAAAGTAAGTTTCTTTCAGCTTTTCCCTCTCGCATGTTGATTTGGCACAGGTTTTTACGTCAGATGCCCTTTCTGACACAACTGGGCTCAGAATCGCCCCCTTGTGGCTACATTGGGATGTATAACATCAAGAACCTTTCCCAAGGGTCCACCTGGGTCTCAAATCAGCTTCTGCACGAAAGCCAGTGGCCACCAATCACCAATAACCACTAGGCTACCCAGTCACTACAGTTGGTAGTACGACTACTTAATTAAAATGTTATAACAAGTCAACATTGCAAAGCCAATTGTAAAATTTCAGCAATTTTTGGTAGAGGTTTCTTTTCAGTACAATTAATAATATTAAACATGTGGAATACCATTAATACATTTTTACCCCGAACCCTGAAGAGGAACCAAGAGGTATTGTTGTTTTTGTTTGGTTCGTTTCTTTGTTTGTTTGTTAACTCTCTAGCAGCAAAATTATTGGTTGAATTCATACCAAATTAACTTCATAGACTGCCAGTGACCCAGAACAGATCTGTTTACATTTTGGGAAAAGTAGGTCCAAGTTCACATTTTCTCTGAATTGTTTAAATCTTCCCACTTACTTATAATGGGTAAAATATGTGCAATGAGCTGGGTTTGTTGGGCTTGGCACCACTTGTTTTTACCTTAAACACCTGGTTGAATTATAACTAACCCATATTATGCTAATTTAGTGGCAGTTCCGAAATGAATAATTATCTATATTTAACATTTCTTAAGTTCTTTTTGACCATTTATTATAATAGTAATCCTCTGTGTTTTAAGTTTTGTTTTAAAATGTAGATCGCATATATATTTTTTTATATTTACTTCTCTGATCATGGAGATGTTTGAATAAACACGAACCTTATTATATCAAAAACAGAGAAATCTGAGGAAAAAGTGACTTTCTCAGTAAAATCTATCATTAACTGAACATAAACCCAGCGTTTCCATCCACTGTTATTGATCCAACTCCATGGGTTTTTATTGGTGAATCAATGTTGTAGAAGATGACAGTGTTTCCATGGTAACTGCGGAGCATCTGAACGTCCAAATGGATCATATCTGATGACCATGAAAAGACGACAAACTGTATTTTACAACAATTATTTACATGGATTGATAAGATTAATGGATCAACAGGTATTAAACAGTGGATGTCGGGTCTTTATTTGTTAAGTACATTTTCATTGGACATGAAAAAGAGAATCAGTGTATTAAGAATTAAATAAGAAAGAATCTTTATAGACGGGAGGACAGTGAGTATTTAATGCCCGTGGTTACATTTAGCTATTTTGCAAAGTCTTCCATGTATTCACAGGCATCTGCCAATGAACTGGATTTCACAAAAGTCACTTTGAACCTTTGCAATTATTTCACTGCTGCCGACATGAACTTTATTAACATGTAGATTCAATTTGCACAAATACAACTGACATTCAACAAACAAATGAGAATATACTATTGAGATTTCTGAAAACGGTGTTGACAAAAGCGAAGGTCATCGCTGCTCTGAAAAACAGGAGAAAAACACTGACATCGGTGCAGAGTGCTGCTGACTTCTATCCATACTGTTTACATTTATGTGAGTTGGGTCCTTTTCTTTCATACGAGTTTTGTCTGTGCAGATACATCGCAGAATACCTACGCTTTAAAGAACCTTGTGGGTGGCTGTAATGCAACTGCTGTGAAAGGTACAATCAATGTTAACTCTTTAACACCTGACGTGTCATCACTGACACACCCTGTATGTATGAAGAGCTCTTGTCCAAAAACGCTATAAAAGCCATTTAATTACAATATTTTTTAAATTACATTTTTTACAATCTGATTTTAAAATAGCACCAGGAAAATTGGTACTAGGTTAATGTTATCTGCTATTTCCATAACAATTTTAAACATTATAACATAGATTTCAGTGATATTGACAGAGAAAGACTATAAAAACACTTAATTTTTTAAAATGGATATATAGCGTTTTGGAAAAGAGCTCTTCATATGCAGCTGTAACTCCTGAGATGTTGCATTTTACAGGTTTTATTGAGTCATTGCAGTAATTTCACTCACACCTGTACTAGAAACTAGAGAAGAAGCCATGTTAGCAGGGTTATATAACATGCAGCAAATTGTATTTTAGTAGAAATTATTATTATTATTATTTTTAAATCACTTTGTGAAATATGGAGGTACATTGCATTGCATTTACTGGTGAACCCATGTTGTAGAAGACAGTGTTTCTATGGTAACTACGGAGCCTCTGAACGTCCAAATGGGTCATATCTGATGACCATGAAAAGATGATAAATTGTATTTTACACCAATTATTTACATGTATCTATATTTAAATACTCAAAGGTCTCAGAGCATCCATCTGTGTGTATCTACACACTTCTGAGAAATTGAGATGTTTTTAACTGCGCAATTTGGTAGCTACAGTTGAAAAATAGTTCCATCTCTGCATTAAATATTTTTGGCAAGTTAATAGGACCAGTATTTTTGGGATATATTAGTAATTTTTGGAGTACAACAGCCTTACAATCACATTGCTTGGTTGACCAAAAGTGCAGTGCCATGCTGCATGATGGGAAATGAAGTTAAACAAGAACGATGTAGTCACCAGATTAAATCCGTAGATATCGGTATTAATATCACTCATTGTTCCCCATGGGTCACCGGTATTCCAAAAGGCATTGAACAGTTTATATCTGTAGATGGTTTGTGTTTGGGTCTCTATGGGTTAAGTACATTTTCGTTGGACATCTGGAAAAAAAGAATGAAACCACGGACCTGTTAAATAAACTTAACAAAATTTATATCGCAATTTTCTAGCCATCATGCTGCTGGACAGGCCCGCATTCACTGCTGCAGCACTAAATTTAATAGGAACCAGGTGGATGGTTTTTATTGGTGGATGGGACCCGAGCGTTGAAGGGACATCACTTGCTTAAGACATACAATGTATTAGAAGTGTTCAGATATAATTTCACGAACATAAATTTCTCTGTCAGCTGAGAGACGCAGAGTCCTTGACAGCATGTCTTTTGACACGAGGGCAAGAAGCCACCGGTCATAAATAAGTAAGGTCACCGAACTCGCCGCCGCTGCCTCCGAGCATTGGCAGCTGGGATATTTGCTTCCTTTGTCCATAAATATCCCAATCCTCCTTCGTTCAACAAGAGTCTCACAAGTGAACTTGTGATGAATATCCAGCCTAACCCTGAAACGCCTGACCCAGCAATGATGACTGATGTCACAACGGGAAGGACTTGTGGAGCCACAATCCCTCACTGTCATAAAGTTTGCCTCACCCAGACAACCCTCCCCCCGAATTTTACTACTGCGGTCAGTTTTGACTTGCAGCCTTTCTGTCATTCAACATTTATAAACATGAAGGATTACTGTACTGTTCTTCTATTTTTATTCCCTGCTATAACTGACCTATGAAGGAACACCTTAAAGACTGGTGTAAAATTAGAAGAATACATGTAAGACATCAAAGTTGAATGTTTTTTTTTTTTGTTTTTGAAGGGACAAATTTGACTTTTTTCTACTTTGAAAAGTTTAAATGTGAACTAAAATGATCATCGCAGTGTTTAGAATAAAGAGTTGTGAAGTTCTGTCAATAGATTGTAGAGATATGAATGTTTATTTTCATTTATAGGCCAGGGATTTGTGTGACCACTAGAGGGAGTAATGAGTCACTCTACATTACATTACACTTGGTTGACGCTTTTATCCAAAGCGACTTACGAGGCCACCTGGGATTTGAACTGGCAACCTTCCGCACCAAAGTCAGTGGTGTAGCACCATGTAGCCTTTGACCAAAGTGTCAGAAAATGACCAGATGCAATGAGAACCCCAACTTTTACAGTCAAAGAAAAGAAATGAAAAAAAGTGAAGAGTGATTTTTTTCCACTGGACACAGTTTGATGTTGAAATGGCAACATTTTTTCTAAACAAGTAAATTAGATTATTATTATTTTTAGATTAGATTCAACTTTATTCTCATTACTCAGTATAATAAAGGTAACAAAATTCAGGTAGCATCCAATCAGAAGTGCAAATAGCAGAAGTGCGATATAATACAGTTAAATACAGTATGTACAGGCAATATGTACAGACCATAATTAAGTACAACTAGTGCAAATGAGATGAATATATAGATGAGTGACCAGAAGGCTCAGGGGGTACTGGAGCCAAAAAAGGTTGGGAACCACTGGTTTACAGAACCAATCAGGTGAAACTGGATCATGTTCCACGGCACAGCTTTAGTTAACTGACTGATGCCTGTGGGCTTCTTCAGACACACAACATGAACAGCATTACAACATACATACGTTCTAAAACACACATCCTTCATTTCTTCTCCAGTTAATCTGCCAGAGTTTCCAGCCCTCCCTTCAAACCCCTTTAAGCCCACCCCCACCTCAGCATCACCTACAGGCTCCAAATGAAAGGTATAGAGTCATTACTTACAGTATCCACAGTGTATGTACTGTGCATTAGGTTTGTTGGAGGTTATAATAACCATATCTACAACTGCGATATACAGAAGAATATTCAAATCAAACCTCAAAGAAGAAATATGAACGTTAAAGAAGTTTTGAGGACTACGACGGCACAAGTCTGAGGACAAATGTTGGAATGTTCTGAAGGAAGTGTGGAGTGATAAACCCCAAACAGGCGTCACACCTAATACTGATGTTACCTGTAGAACACATGTACATTATTTTTATGTATTTCAATACTGTGCACATACATATATATATATTTTGGCATTTCCTTGTTTTCAAAGTGACTGATAAATAAAGATGGTAAAGTTATTAAATTAAGTTATTATTGCAGACAGAATGAAGCTAAAGGTGACTTGAGAGTTCTTGTTTTTTAATAGTATTGTATATAGATTTTATCAAGTGAAAGTGAACGTCATAATAAAGTAAATTTGCACACGTTATTTATCAAGTGGGCTTGTTTTTAGCTAAAAAAAAAACTTTTACGGAATGGTCTAAGTTTGATGTTTAATAATGTGAAAAATGTATTCGATCTGCCACATTTAAACTGCTACATCATTTCAATTGTATTTGTAATTTACCTATATCAGTATGGACTATCAAAAGTCGTAAATAATACTGTGTTAATATTAAATATGCTAAATAAATCTTTGTTATTATATCTGTCTTATTGTTTGATAAAAGAAGTCAGCATCTTGGGAGCTGCATACAATGGTAAAGAGTGTTACTATGGCAACCTGTACATGTGTTACCACATTCTCGTGTCAAGGAAACATTGACTTTTCAATATTTTATTCCAAAACATATTCATTTATTTGTTTATTATATTCAGTATAGTTGAACATAATATCTAAAACACAGGTATCAAACATATGGAACATACTGAATGGTTTAATCTGGACCCTGGGATGAGTTTGTGAAATGTAAAAATGACAGACAAGAAGACGAACTCCAAAAAATGGAGAGCCAATCTGTCAGGAGTTTTTGGACTTTTTGTGTTTGACAGTCCACTCGTCTGTTGAGTCTGACTTTCAACCTTCGGTTTATTGATTAAACAGTATTTTTTCCTCCTATTGACAGCTCTGTTCAAGTCGTCGATCACCTCTCGTGTTTGATTTTCATCCGAATACAGGCTGTTGCTCAATGTCAAGGATTTATATTCTTGGAAGACTGTCCCAATGTCCACGTTCCATGTACGGATTGAGACCCTCCTTTGGACAAATTTGAAGGATTCATCCCAAGGATCTCAGCATCCATACTGTAGGAGTACCCACAATCCTCTGGGACAGTCTTTTTTTTGTTTTTTATTTTAGTAAATGGGGGGAAAAAAAAGCTGCAGTTTGCATTTTCTATCCGTGTCTACATAGGTTCAGTTAGGGTACTGAAGAAGGAAGGAAGGACGGAAGGAAGGAAGGAAGGAGGGAAGGACGAACAGACAGATGAAGAAAGAAAGGATGGATGGATGGAAGGATGGTCAGAAGGTAGGAAAGAAGGATGGATGGAAGGAAAGATGGAATGAAGGACAGAACGCAGAAAGAAAGAAGGGAAGGAAGGATGGATGGAAGGACAGACATATGGAATAAAGAAAGGTAGAAGGAAAGGAAGGATGGACAGACAGAAGAAAGAAAGGATGGATGGAAGTATGGTCAGAAAGAAGGAAGGATTGATGGAAGAACAGACAGAAGAAAGAAAGAAGGGAAGGAAGGATGGACAGACAGAAGAAAGGATGGATGGATGTTGGAAAGAAAGAAGGAAGGACAAACAGACAGTTAATTCCTCTGTTTTCCTGTATTCGTTTCCTGCTGTGCTCACTTTCGCTGCCTTGCTCTGTTTTTTTTTTTTTTTTGCCATCTCATTCCCTAATTTCCACCTTTTACATAATCGGGTCACAACGAGATATAGTTTAACTTAAAAACAATTTTGGGACAAAGGCAAAAAAAAAAACAAAAAAAAAAAAAAACTGTTCAACAGATCTAAAATATTACTAAAAGAAAAAAAAAAAGCTGTGATGTTTCTGCCTGTGCAGTATTACTCGCTGAAGCACACAGATAATTGGACCCTGCTGCATATCATTTGGAAATAATAAATGTTTTCCATTTAAATTACAATCTGATTCACCTGTAATTAATTCTTCATGTTTCAGATGAGTAAGTACAGAGAACAGGCTGTCAGGAATAGTTGTCAAATTAGCCCTCATTGACATTAATTGGATGCACTACACCCTGCAGTAATTATTTTTTGCTTCCACTATTTTGCAGGGGTATTTTAAGATGTAAGCTAATTCCTTCTACGTAGATATGCTATTGATATAAATGATCCGGGGGAACATTTTAATTTAATTAAAAGCAGCGGAGTCACAGATAAAAAAAAAAAAAAAAAGAAAAGAAAGGGTTGTTTCTTCTTATTAGCTATTAATATGCATTGTTTTTCTATTTTACGATTCTAAAACAGTGTCTGATCTTTAAACAGCGTCGTTTGTTATCACTGATGGGTACAATAACGGTTATTAGGCTCTGTGGGGTTGATGCACAGACGAACAAAGTGAAAAAAAAAACAAACATCTGCGGATTAAATGTCGCCTTAAGACTGAGCACCGGATGCTGAACTTCCAACAGTAATGTGGTTGGTGTATCACCAATTCCACCCTTGGCAAATGCACTGAAGCTTGCTCAGATAAGCGGCTGTCATTTGAAATGCCGCTATCTACTGACAGTTTGTAGGGCTCAGCGAAAATGGGGAGTGATGCTGGCGTTCTTAAGAGAGGACGGATTTTCTGTCTCTTATCAAGCGCCGGACAAACTGACAAGTCGCCCATGTAAAAAAGCTAGGGGTCAGAGTCAATCAGGCTCAGTCTGTTTTTTTTTTTTGCGACAGACCGCTCAAGCGCCTTGTCATTTGATTTTTTTGCATAATAGGTGCTTTAGAGATCAACAACCGTCTCTCAGCGGGAAATAAATAAATAAATAAATAAAAAAGGACAAAAATCGGGAAAAAAATAAGTGGGTTTTAGGTTTTTTTAATCTTGTAAACACGTTCCCAAAACAACACGTCGCTAATGCAGAAAGATTTGTTGGAAAGAAGGAAGGATGGATGGAAGAACAGACAGACAGAAGAAAGAAAGAAGGGAAGGAAGGATGAAAGGAAAGACAGGATGGAAAGAAGGAAGTAAAATAAAATAAATAAATAAATAAATAAAAAGGACAAAATTGAGAAAAAAAATAAGTGGGTTTTAGGTTTTTTTTAAATCTTGTAAACACACTCCCAAAACAACACACTGTTAATGCAGACTTGGATGGAAGAACAGACAGATGAAAAAAAGGATGGAAGGAAGGAAATAAAATAAATAAATGAAAGACAATGGATGGAAGAACAGACAAAGAGAAGAAAGAAAGAAGGATGGATGGATGGAAGAACAGACAGAAGAAAGAAAGAAAGAAAGAAAGAAAGGAAGAAAGAAAGAAATAATGAAGGGAAGGAAGGATGACAGACGAAAGAAAGGATGGAAGGAAGGAAATAAAATGAAAAGACAAATGAAAAATGAAAAGACAATGGATGGAAGAACAGACAGAGGGAAGAAAAGAAGAAAGAAAGAAAGAAGGCAAGGAAGGATGGGCAGACAGAAGAAAGAAAGGAAGGATGGTCAGAAAGAAGAAAGGATGGATGGAAGAACAGACATACAGAAGAAAGACTGAAAGGAAGGAAGGATAGACAGCTGGAAGAAAGAAAGAAATAGGGGAAGGAAGGATGGGCAGACAGAAGAAAGAAAGGATGGATGGAAGGATGGTTGGAAAGAAGGAAAGATGGATGGAAGAACAGACATACGGAAGAAAGGATGGAAGGACAGACGGCTGGAAGAAAGAAAGAAGGGAAGGAAGGATAGACATCTGGAAGAAAGAGGGGAAGGAAGGATGGGCAGACAGAAGAAAGAAAGGATGGAGGGAAGGATGGTTGGAAGGAAGGAAAGATGCATGGAAGAACAGACATGCGGAAGAAGGAATGAAAGGAAGAAAGGATGGAAGGATAGACAGCTGGAAGAAAGAAAGAGAGGAAAGGAAGGTTGGACAGACAGAAGAAAGAAAGGATGGATGGAAGGATGGTTGGAAAGAAGGATGGAAGAACAGACATACGAAAAAAAGAATGAAAGGAAGGAAGGATAGACAGCTGTAAGAAAGAACGAATAGAAAGAAGGAAAGAGGGGAAGGAAGGATGGGCAGAGAGAAGAAAGGATGGATGGAAGGATGGTTGGCAAGAAGGAAAGATGCATGGAAGAACAGACATGCGGAAGAAAGAAAGAAAGAAAGAAAAAGAAAGGAAGAAAGGGGAAGGAAGGTTGGATAGACAGAAGACAGCAAGGATGGTTGGAAGGAAGGATGGAAGAACAGACATACGGAAGAAAGAATGAAAGGAAGGAAGGATAGACAGCTGTAAGAAAGAACGAATAGAAAGAAGGAAAGAGGGGAAGGAAGGATGGGCAGACAGAAGAAAGAAAGGATGGTTGGAAAGAAGGATGGAAGAACAGACATACGAAAAAAAGAATGAAAAGAAGGAAGGATAGACAGCTGTAAGAAAGAACAAATAGAAAGAAGGTAAGAGGGGAAGGAAGGATGGGCAGAGAGAAGAAAGCAAGGATGGATGGAAGGATGGTTGGAAAGAAGGAAAGATGCATGGAAGAACAGACATGCGGAAGAAAGAAAGAAAGAAAGAAAGACAGAAAGAAAGAAAGAAAGAAAGAAAGGAAGAAAGGGGAAGGAAGGTTGGACAGACAGAAGAAAGCAAGGATGGATGGAAGGAAGGATGGAAGAACAGACATACGGAAGAAAGAATGAAAGGAAGGAAGGATAGACAGCTGGAAGAAAGAAAGAAAAGAAAGAAGGGAAGGAAAGAAGGACAGACAGAAGAAAGAAAGGATGTAAGGAAGTAAATAAAACTAAATAAACCAATAAATAAAAAGGACAGACGTGTAAACAATAAGTGTGTTTTATTTGTTGTTGTTGTTTTAATCTTGTAAACAGGCTGCTGAAACAACCCTGCACTAACGCAGACATGTGTTGGGGTTAAAGCAGGAACTGAAGTTGTTGAAGTCTGTCCAATAAAACCCACACGTGCGATCCCGTCTCTCTAAGCTCGCTTTAAAAGCACTTCTCTAAATCCCCGCTGGAATATTACAGTGATTGCAGATTAATGGTTCTCATGTGGGGAGAATATTGCGACTCGGAAGTAAACAAGCGGGAATCACATTATATTCCGAAAACGGGACTCGATTCTCTTATCGTGCGCCGCCGCGTTTTACTGACGTCGACTCGGAGGGAAACGCCGGCGTCGACGTGAACTGCATACGATGTGACGGCGCAGATGGAATGGGACACGGCGCCGCGCCCCGTTTGACCTCTGTCTTGAGGGATGCCGACGAGGTCACGCAGGCCGGGCGCGTCCCTGTACGTTAGCGCCTTTTTAGGAATAACAATGATCCGGCGTGGACACCCGTGGGCCGGCCTGAGCACGCCACTGAAAACGCATCTGCATTTTTAATAAGAACAGAAATGACCGATCCTGACGGAATGTACCGCACTGCAGACCATGTGACCTACATACAATATCACACCAGAACGTTTTTTTTTTTTTTTGTGTGTGTGTGTTTCTACTTGTGCTGCTATTACGCTGATCTGGGATTTTTATTTTATTTCTTTATTTTTTTTTATTCCGCTCACACACGAAGTACACTTGTGAAGCATCAACAGCAACAAAGAAAGGAAAAGGCTCAAAGGCTGCGAGAAGACTCTTCAACCATTTAGAGATTGATTCTCACTGGGAAACCAAGGCAGCTTACATCCTCTCAGGAAACTATACTAGACTGAAAAAAAAAAACACTTAAAATGATTAGTTTGCAGTTTATAAAACTACACTGGCCTTATTCTAGACGTATAAATCATTTAATAATGTAAAAAAAAAAAAACAATCAAGGCATTCACTGTAGTTTTTTTCACAATGATGACAGAAATAATAGTGATGAGTGATTTAATCGTCACTAGTATGGAGAATAATAATAATAATAATAATAATGGTAATAATAATAATAATAATTATAATAATTATAATAATAATGATAAAGATAATGATGATAATAATAATAATAATAATAATAATAATAATAATAATAATAATAATAATAATAATGGTAATAATAATAATAATAATAATAATAATAATAATTATAATAATAATGATAATGATGATAATAATAATAA
>JAPSES010023928.1:0-13216 GCA_029822895.1 Maxillicosta whitleyi
TATTGAAGATACGTCTATAGAAAAGTCCATGGACTATATGAGAAAACATGAGTTGCCATCTGGTGGACATTTGTTATCATGATCACAGCAACGTCAATGATAACTAATAGAGAATCATTTAAAAAATTCCTGCATCCAGACAGTGATCCGGATCACCTCCAAAATATAATCACCTGTTCTTTGTCTCAGAGCGAACATTTCCTGAAAATTTCATTACGTTTGGTCAATAATTAACTGAGATACTGAGAAACAAAACTTTTGGCCCCATTGACCCCAATGTAAACGAGAATTTCGAAGTGATCCAGAATCAACCAAAAGTTAATCGTTTCTTTTTTGTGCCATTGCCAACAAATCCTGAAAATTTCATCAAAATCCATCCATAACTTTTTGAGTTATGTTGCTAACAGGCAAACAGACGGACAGACAGACAAACGCTGGCAAAAACATAACCTCCTTGGCGGACGTAATAAAGAATTTGAGTGATTATTTCGGTTCCTCAAACATGACTCAGCCAGAGCCAGAGTCATCTCAGACTCATCGGTGAGGGTATGTGGGGGATGAACGCCGCAACGGCAGGTGTCGAGCATCTCTTTTATTCTTAACCTCGTCGCATGCCCTCGCTCATACTTGGCCCTCATCTTTTATGGAGTAAAACTACATCAGCATAGGCTATGAAAAGAGCCTTTTATTGCACCTGACCTCTACCTATCGGATACCATGACTTTAAGGCTGTGCCCTGCATATTAAACATCAAGACTGAGGCAGCACAATATGGCCTAAGTATTCCACACACAAAAAGTACCCACTTCACTCACTATGTACTCTGTCATAACAAAACTCATCCCCAGGTCCTCATCCATACAAAAGGGCCTCTTGGCTATGCTAAACAATTTGACAAGCAGATGAAAAGATTGGTAGTTGGTCAGTCCCCAGTGGAGACATGAAGCAGTGCTACAGGGATATGTACCTGAAAGGCTGGGCAAACAAGCTCTTCTGCTTGTAACAAAACATGTAAGAGGGATGTCAAATCAAGGGCAATCTGTACTCACACATAACCCACATCGGTGCACACATGGTGATTCATGCACAGTCTTGGCCATGTTAGTCACAGATTCTTTGGTGTAAACACAGGGACAAACATTCAAAGAAGTAAAAAAAAAAAAAAAAAACAACATTTTTCTACAGCTTCATGCATCTACTCAATAGAGCCTCGGTGAACTTGGGTCAACAATGGTACTTGAATCTGCAGCTATTTGATAAATCTAACCCTTGATGGAAAAAAACAACAACAAAAAAACATTCTATTGCTAGCAGAGGTTGACGGTATTTGAGGAATCCTGCGGGTCACAGGATTCCTGGGATTCTCACACGGGAATGGAGCCCATTTCATTGGTCATGTGACAGCGCAGGAAACATAACAACAACATCATATATTTAAAAGTGCATTTCTATTAATAATGAAAATGAAATTATGAAAAGTAAAAGTGCTGTTTGGTGTCATATGTGCCTTGAAAAATCACTGCTTTGAAGACTCGGTTACTAAAAAATACAACACAGAAAACGATAGGAGGGGAGTCAATCTTGCAGGACCGACTTTATTTTTTTAGGAGTCCGGGGGTATTTTTGTGGCACTGGGATGGGACGGGACTAAAAAAAAAAAAAAAAAAATACCCCAGTCCCGTCCTCTTTGATTGCTGTTGCTCCTGATGCAGTCGGTTTGTTTGTGTCTTTGCCTCTCATTGTTTGGTGGGTTCAGGGTTCAGTGAGCAGATCCCATTTCACATCCCTTACAGTTTTAAGCAGATGAGTTTACCGTGTGTGTGTGTGTGTGTGTGTGTGATATTTATGAAGCTGAGGAATAGAACAGGGGGGTAATTTTCTGCACTCACTGAGCCAGGCAGTCCTCAGGACAAAACGACTGGGGACGCGAGACACATAGATTACAAGGTTGCACTGGAGTGATGAGCTGTGATGGGCTACTGTTACACAATCACCAACCTCCCACACCACACAAACACGAAATCTGACTGCACCCCAGTCGTACACACGGCTCCAGTCACAATCCCACTTGATTTTATAGATGGATTTAATCTCGTTTGGTGAAATGGCAGATTTTTGTTTTTGTTTGTTTTGCGCACCCAAACCACCAATGCTTTACAAACGTTTGTGGAGGCACTAAAAAAGACAAAAGACTGGAAAATAGATTTGCTTCAATCAGGCTATCGTAGAACACAGAACATTTGGGTACAAAGGAACAGATTCAGGAAGTTTGATGTATTTTATAGAAGTACGAAAGCTCTACATCGAGCTCCGCACCAGATTGGCCAAATTCGCTGTCAGTCATTAGGTTTGGGAGGCTTCGTTTGGTCGCACAAAAACACCAGGTGCAAGGTTAGTTAATTGTAAATATTTATGGTCTGGGGTAGAATTGGCTAGACTTTGTAGGGCTACTGGCTTTAGAGAGACAAAACTACCATAAACGGGTCAGGTCACAGATTTATGTGGTAAGAATTTAACGATTCCATTATCGATGGTGTTCATCATCATTATTTTATCGGACTGGCCTGGATTACGTTTGTGGAACGAATTTGACACCCTTTTCTACAGTCTGGAGCACTGATATAAGAAGGGGTAAACATGAGAAATTTATGGGGCCCAGCATTTGTGGGGGGGCCCATAGAGCACTGGAGGGGTCCAGTGAATACAGGTTAGAAGTTGTGTGAGATTCGTCGGACATTGAAAACATGTAAGTTTCTGTTTAGTTTCATGCTAGTGTAAATGACGTTATGTACGGGCCACCCCCCCCCGACAGATAACAAAGATGATGAATTTGTGAAGGGCCTTTATGCCTGAAATGGAAGTGGCGCACCTGTCTAATAATATATTTCTATAAGTTTTAATGTTTTAAGTGTCTCACTCTACATACAGCAAATACAAATATATTATATAATCAACAGGATAAGTGTAAAAAACAAATATATCTCACTTGACTTTTACGCCACACAATTTAATTTAGACAAAAATAAATCTTCAAAAGGTCAATACTCTCGAGATTTCATGCATCACTGGTACATTCTGCCTTTACTCAAACATCTCTGCATGACATTAAATAACAACAAGGCCGTTATATCTAAATATTAGGAGCATTTTACCTAAAAATGACTGTTCATATCCATGTAAACTTATGCTGCTCTGAATATGTTGGTTTGGAATTTGTTGTACAAGATGGTCTCAGCTGTGGAAATAGATTAAGATGGTATATATGCACTGACAGAAAATCAAAAGTACACGGAATATTGATATGTCAGAGTTTTTTAACTGGCTTGTTTTGTTAGTGCTGTTACCAAATACTGGACATCTGCCTCAGAGAGACTCAGTTTAGTGGAAACTGCAGAACATGACCAGTGCAATGACGCTTACCAGTTAATTTAATCTAATGAGCAAACGCCTAATAAAGGATATGATTCAGACAGGAAAATCCAGACTTTTTCCATCTTGCAAATTTTTACATTTTAATATTTTCAATTTTCAATTTTTTTTTTTTTTTTTTTTGAGGTTGTACCTGTTGTGTGTTGTAGAAAAATTCATGTTAATAAATGTATGAATGGATGAATATATATAATTTGCAGGAAATTCTGCTTTACTGACAGAAACATTTTCACAACATTGAAAAACCACACAAACAGTCTCAGAATCATTCCAGTACCGGCTGGTTAAGAAATCATCATTACCTCCGCCAAGGACGTTCAATTTTTTTCCCATTTTTTATGAAGACTTTCACACAAAATTCCAGACTTTTCAAGGTTGGAAAACAGTGTTTCAAAATGCCACTTCTTAACCACCCTGTTGAGACCACGAGCTACCTTTCTATCATTAGTTTACAAAAAAAAAAAAGAGTAAGATACTATTTCAAATCTTGATACTTCCAATGATTTCCTTTTCATGTTAGAGATAAAATAAGTTTCTTTCGGCTTTTTCCTTCAGGGGTCGCCACAGTGAATCACATTTACATGTTGATTAGACACAGGATTTTACGTCGGATACCCTTCCTGACACAACCGGGCTTGGGACCGGCACACTGAGGCTTGCGCCCCCTTGTGGCTACAGGTATAGGAATGTACAGTGTAAAGGGCCTTACCAAAGGGCCCACCTGAGGATCGAACGGGCCATCTGCTGCACCAAAGTCAGTGATACAGGTTGGAAAAGAAACCAAAAATGATCTGAGGGATCGTCAAAATTCTAGGGATCAACTAACTGGTTAAGGCTCATTAGAAAAAAAATAAATTAATTTGACTTCTACTTGTCCTCTGGCATTGCATGTGAGTTTTGGAAAATTATCAAATCCATTAAAAATAATTCCTCTACATCGCTCACCCCTGTAATGAGGTTCAAAAATGTCTTACACTTTTAATAATCATTTCACTCTGGAAATGTTTAATACTTCAATATTACTATTTTAACTTGTAGTTCTCCGTATTCACCAGGGTCTTCACTGAATATTTTCCACTTTTCTAATATATCTAAGAACTAGGGTGAGACTTATAGTAAATTAATAAATAAATGTTAGTAATTAGTAGAGTAATTTAAACCCAAAGGTGAGGCTGAAGCAAATTTCCCAATTCCCCTTCTTTGCCTCAGTGCAGATTTAATTGCACCATCTCTACCTTGCATTTTAATATATTTACATATAAAATTCAGAACTGTGGAAATGTGCAATGGTTCCAATATACAAAGCTGACCTCAGCAACTTATAGCTATTGTGCAATCTCAGAATTGTCCTGCTTTGCAAAAACCTTGAGGGCTCTAATAAAGTCGACTGAAACCACTTATTTTAAAAAAAAAAAAAAACTGCATTGTATAAAAATTTGTCCATATCAGATCAAATCATAGCACAACAATAACACTGTTAATATGTTTAATCCACTGTTAGGAGAAATGAATTACAAAAGTAATGCATTACAGTAACTGTTTAGTTTTTGCTGTAAAGTAATAGTTCAATATATGTTCAATAGTCCATGTTCATTAGCACTTACGTCACAACATGTTAATTTAATTTAATTGCTCAAATAATAATAATGATGGTAATAATAATAATAATGATAATGATAAACTTTATTTGTATAGCACCTTTCTTCATACAAAAACTGTAGCCCAAATTGCTTCACATTGATTAAAAATTCAAATACAATTTTAAGACAGGTTGAAATAAGAAATAAATAACAAATACATTAAGATTTGATTGCACAAATGAAAAAAAAATTAATAAATAAATGAAAATACAGCAAGTGTAAGGGGTAGAGGGGTAGTTGAAAGATTCCCTTATTAAATGGGACAACCCTTACGGACCTGGTACGTCATCAAGAGTCAGCCCAAGTGGTTCACGGTCTACAATATACAAATTCCAGGAGGAACGTTGACATTTTTTCATGTTCAAAAAGGGGGCGTGATGTTGAGGACATTCAGTGGATGAATCTACAAAACTAGTCATAGAAACATTAGCTATTTTGGTCATTGCGGATCCAAGGGCTTATACTTCTTAGCTTCTAAAGCAGGGTTAGTGTTAGTACTGAGCATATGTCTATGTGGACATTGGTCTGTCGTCACCCATTGGCTGAACACCAACAGGAAATAGAACTTTACAGACATCTTTTGGATACCTTAAGGTCTAACGGTTTTGCTGTTTTTTGCATTTTTTTGTTTGAGCAATTAAATTGTGGACGAAAAGTGTGTTGTAAGACAAACACTACTGAATATGTACTGAGTAAAATGTTTACACTACTGTGTTACAGCAAAAAGTAGTCTGTTACTGTAATGCATTTCTTTTGTCACAGTTTACTCCCAACACAGCCCACAGACACATGAAGTTACCAGTCATGACCTGCTGCGCCAAGCTAACTTTGGACGTCTACTTGCGACTACTAGCTTAGCCTAAAAACAAAAAACAAATGTCACTTGGGAGTTTATTTGGAAGTTTCAGAAAAGCTAAAAAACAATCTGACAATGATGATGCAAAGACAGCAGAGGCAAAAACATAAAACTCAAGCTTTCTTCAATAGGAAATACAACATGTCTTCTCTTAAATATGGATTTCTCTCCAGTCGTGACGCTCATGCTCCGTGCCCTCTGTGGACGATATGTGGAGACCAGCTGTGTAATGAAGCAACAAAGCTCTCAAACCTGCTTCAGCACCTTGAGTCCTGGCATCCTGCAGTAAAAGGCAACCCTGTTGAGTTTTTTTTTTTTTTTGCGAGAAGGAGAAAACATGACAGAAGAAAGTGCTAAGGGCCCCCACCTGTATCAGCACTGCTGCTCTGAAAGCCTCCCATTTAGCAGTTAGTTGAACTGCTGAGACCGAGGCGCCTTTCGCTAAGTAACAGAACTGGGGCAGAATTATTCACATCTCTAATGATCACAGTGTCACACCTCTGGATTGCCCATTCTTTGTTGACTGTCTGCACCAAAGAACACACGCCTGAAGGCCAGTTTATACACTGAGCTGTACATACAGAAATGTGGAGCTGAAGACTGTCACCTGATCTATTGGGTGATACAGTTATCAATCACATCAAAGTACACGTCCTTGTCTGTTTCAGCTGCAGAAATTTCTGTCAGGGAAAAAAAAAAAAAGAAAAATTGACCAGTGGCAGCACACTATAGCGATGAGGAGGGGATTAGATTCAGTCTCTTACCTGTGTGACATCCTCCACCTGCTCAATGAACTCGCTCTGTCACCTCAGGGGAGAATGACTGCATTATGTCATTAAAATCCAAACTGGAACCGTGAGGACGTCACGTTGACAGGACCACATTTGACATGTTTCCAACATTAGCTGAGATTTTTGTAAAAGGCCGAAGCCAAACCGAGCCGTTCTAAACCCAACCATCCAACTTCGCTGGGAATCTGAACGTTACTTCCAGGCCGCAGGTGACCAAAGAAGTGCAGAGGCATGGCACTCATGACTCTATTGTAAATGTTCCAGATGAGGTGACATCCCATCCCTGCCATCATTCTGCTTCCGCTGTCATTCTTCTCCTGTCACCCCTCTGTCATATTGTCGCAGAAAAAGCATTGATTCAGTGACAACACTAGCACTACCGCTGACTTATGAACCCTACACATGTACTTATGTTTTATGGTCTAACTGCCATATCACCTCCCACATTACCCAGGCTGCACAAATTAGATCAAATCAGTCTGTGGTACAAAAAAAATATGGGGGATCCTTAATATAAATTTGATTAACCCTTTATCCCCTTATAAAATCCCCTTATATGCATTAATTAAAATATTCATAAAAAGTAAACTGTCTGCTCAATAGGAAACATTTCAAAATGTGTTGAAGGAATCGACCTTGTTCTTTCCATAGATGTCTGAGCATGACAGACATGTCAGAGCACCCCACTCTGATGGGGGGGGGGCACAAAACACAAAGCAGTGAGTGAGACTGATTCGCTATAAAAGTAGATGGGTTTTTTTTTATATATATATATTTCTTTTCTTTATTTTAATCTTTTTTTTTTTTTTTTACGGTGTTTTTACCAAAATTTCATCATGTAACTGCTTTTTGAGTTCAAACAGATGCCAAAACCAGCTGGAGTGATTTAGAAAAACAAAACAAAAACCACTCGGACAAAATGCAAATCCTTGTTATTATTCAGTTTGTTCCAGTTCACAGTTCATGTTTAACATCCTAAATCTCTTACTGATGTACATTCTGAGTGTCTTATTTAGTAAAAACTTGTGAAAACTTCTGTTATTTTGACTTTAAAACTCACAGTAAAGCTAAAACAGTGAACAAAAGGAACACAAGCACATACTCACAGCAGCTTTTGTGACACTGAAATAGCCACAAATTCACAGCAGAATGTTTACCTGAAATAATGTCTCAGGGATTAAAGGGTTAAGTAGTGAATCTATGCAACAGCAATAGTGGTCCAACAAGGAATATATTAAATCAAACCAAATCGATTCCTAAAAGAGTTGGCAATGAATTTGGCAGTTCTTTGGGTCTTGAGCATGTTAGTACTGAGGCATGCCCACACGCTGTGTAGTGTAACAGAGGAAAACACAGAGCAGGCTGAGGCTTCGGATGGTGGTGTTGTGCCAAGGTACGTATCCACACTGAGAACTGTTTCCCCTGGCTGCAGGAACATCATTTAGAATTTTACCTCATAATTATGACTTACCATAGGTTTTTTTTTTGTTTTTTGTTTTCAGTGGCAGAAATGGGCTTCCATAAATAGGAAGATTATAATTATGAGATAAAAAAAGTCATAATTACGAAATAAAAAGTAATAATTATGACGTAAAAAGTCATGATTATGAGATAAAAGAGTCATAATTATGAGATAAAAAGTCATAATGATGAGATAAAAAGTCATTTTTTTTTAGATAAAAGCCATAATTATGAGATTAAGTCATAATTATGAGATAAAAGAGACATAATTATGAGATAAAAAGTCAGCAGTTTGAGATAAAAAAGTCAAAATTATGGGATTAAAAAGTCATAATTATTATATTAAGTCATAATTATGAGATAAAAGAGTCATAATTATGAAATAAAAAGTCATAATTATGAGATAAGAGTCATAATTATGAAATAAAAAGTCACGATGAGATAAAAAGTCAAAATTTGTAGATAAAAAGCCATAATTATGAGATTAAAAAATCCGAATTTTGAGATAAAGTCAAAAATCTGACATTAAAAAGTCATAATTATGAGATTAAGTCATAATTATGAGATAAAAAGTCATAATTATGAGATTAAAGGTCAAAATGATAGATAAATTTAAATTGTAAGATAAATTGTTAAAAGTATGAAAATAAAAAATGAGATACAACATCCAAATTATACTCCTATGGCCAGGGGATATATACAACACCAGCACCCGAAGCCATTGCAGGAATGTAATCATTAGTGACTTGTCTGCAGCCTATATTGCTTTGGGTTAAAAACCGATCTTTGGGAATTAAGTCTTTTGTGTTTATCCGATGAATTGATTACCTATTAAATCTACCCATTAACCAATCAGTAAAATCATCATTAGTTGCACCCCTAAACAGCAAAAAATTAATCTATTCCGCTGTTGTATGGAGAGTACAGCAGATCGTATGTTAGCTTTACATTGCGTGCTTTCAGATCGTCTCGCTCATAAAGAAGAATGTAGTTGTGTTTATTTGTCGCTCAAACATCTTAAAGCAGCTCCGTGTTTATAGCGACGTACAGAGCAGCCTTTATTCCGTAGACTTTGTTGTGTTTGCACAGGCTAATTCCCAGCTACTGTTTTCCTTCTACAACATATTGTGCATCTTCGTCCTTATTTGCATGAGCATTAGCATCAGTGTCAGAAAGTCAAACTCCTTGTGCCTGAAGTGAACACGGTTGAATAAATATGATGTTGATTCGAAATAGCGTCCCGTCCACTCCGTATCACACACAGACGGAGAGAAAATACTAAACCACAGGGGACATTCAGCCCCTTTTTGTCAGACAGAAACATGCACAACAGCATCATTAGAGCGGGTCCTTATCTCTCTGAGAGGAGAATAAATAGATGGAGGTATTTATCTCTGAGAGGATGCCTGCTTTGATACTTCTTTGCCATAAATCTCTGGTCTTCAAAGGTCTTCAAAGACACAATACTGTCTCTGTGGGACAAATCCTGTCAATGTGGTGCTTCAAAACCTCCGAACACACTTTTATCAGAGTCACCGTGTGCTTAATTGTTCCTCTAACCTTTGTGCGGTAAAGTAACGGAGAGAATATTTGCCATCAACAGCCCTGATTGTCACGTTCAGAACATTCTAGACGTTATGTGTCTGGAACAACGAGGAACCTGCGCTGCAAATCAATCATCTCGGTTCCCTTTCAACAGATTCACTTTCCTGAGAACAAAGGGATGTAGAGCCGATTGCACGTTTTTGGCGTTCACTGGGATAAAAAGCAGATTCAAGGAACACGCTTTGCCTTTAGGTTGGCTAATTACTTTTCAAATTGACCCATTTATCTTGATCGGAAAGGCTTCCAGATAAGACGACTATATTAGTTAGCAGAGTCGAACATCCTTTGTTACTGGTGTAGAATGAATAGGTCCATCTACACCTTAAATACACAATACGATAGTCGTGAATCATTGTACAAATATACTGATTTACATGTTAAATGATCAGCCGTCAGAAAAACCTGTAACAACTGGCATTATACACTGTTGGCCATTCAAGTGGAATCAAATATTTTTCCCTTCTCATGACATGATTGTGACAATGTGATTCATTCTTGATCGATAAAGTGGAACTAGGACTCAGTATGTCATTATTGCACCTGATCAAAGGTCATTAGTGAAGTGTATAAATAGGAATAAACAGAGGAATGTCTCAGAAAATGATTCAAACTCTTATGTGTATCTGAAATATATTGTATGGTTTTGTTTGTGCTCGGTTATAATTCACATGTATTAAATGTGTAAAACAGCAGTTCTCAACATTTTTGGAACAAATGCCCCTTTATGTCACCATGAGCCTTCTGCCCCCCCCTGAAAAAAATGTGGGAGTGGGAGGTGGTGGAGGTGGGGGGGGTTTGCATCCATCTCCTTTTCAAAACAAGTTGTCAAGTGGGAGTGGGCGGGGGCTCTGACGGAGCCTATGTATGTAGCACCCCCTTGCAATGTGGGGGGCACATGATGGACAATACAAAGAAAGACCTAGGGGGGACGTTACCACCAATCCGCCAATGACATTTTGATACAGACCCCCCCCCCCCATTTTGACCCCTTTCAGCTTCCTCATTTCAAACACCCCTAACGATGTCCCAGTGCCCATTGGCAAACACTGGTCTAATGCTACGTTTACACCACGGACTTTGATGCAGAAGATGGCCGGTTCGATCCTCAGGTGGGCCCTTGGATAACGTCCTTTACGCTATATGTCCCTGTACCTGTAGCCACAAGGGGGAAGTGTCTCATTGCGCCAGTCAAAAGCCCGGATAAATAGAGGTATACAAAGAGCATCCGACGTAAAAACCTGTGCCAAATCAACATGCGGATGTGATTCACTGTGGCAACACCTGAAGGGAAAAACCGAAAGAAACTTACTTTCTTACTGGCTTGACTCGCCTCGACTTTGCCTTTTTGCATTTCCATGACAAAATAGGACCTGGAATCTGGCACTAGCTTTTTGTTATGACCTCCGCCGAGGTTCCAAGACTGTGACCAGATACTAAAACGTGACGCGTAAACACTGCAGACCACTCTTCAGTCGGAGGGTCGTCTCTGTGACCCACCATTTTATAAAAAACAGATGTGGAAGTTGACAGTAAATACAGCCGTAGGTTCATCCACATGATAAGCCTCAGTCCAGGACATTCAGTCTTTGGTGGGCGACGTAAAATTTCAACATGAGCATGAGCATTGATGAGACCCACGTCGAGTCGAGCCGGTTCCATGGAGTGGAAACATAGTATTAAATTCACCAACATTCCACATCATACTACATGCAAATAAGACTTCTTTTTTTTTTTGTCTGGAGGTGTTTTGATTCTCTTGCCATCTTCTGTTTTCTGCTTCCAGCCCTTGTGCTAAGCCAATCTATTCACATCTTGAATCAAACTGAGACTAATCTCCTCATCTAACTCCTGGTAAAATGGGATTTTGAGGCTTTGTATATACATTTTTGTAAAGATTCATTCTAAAAGCACACTTAAAGCATCCAAAAAGGTGTAAACAAAGTGAATAAATGCATGAAGGAGCAATTATTTTGAATTAGCTTTGTGCATTTTAAGTGAGGCGCTGACACGAGCTTCGTTTATTGCCACTTCACCTGTGAATAATGACTGTTTAGAGGTGACAACAAAGAGTACTTACTGTGAATCAATCTGGCAGGTTTATTAACTTTTTCCAGCAGGATCTGCCCTACTGGAGTGCCTTTGAGCACATCACTAAATCCTTTTAGATGTTTCCTTACGGCCCAATGCTGCAGCACATGCACATATTTAATCTAGGACTGCTTCGGAGACCGAATTTTTTCTCTCTCTCTCTCTAAAGTGTTGACATGTACTGTGCCAATTGTGCAGACAGGCTCATTAAAGGCTGCCTCCCCTTGTATGACAGTGGTCATTTGTTTAAGAGCCTATCTTCTCTCCAGCCAACCTCGATGCGATAAGTCAAAGCGTAAGAGCGCTCGCAGAGACACCTGACAAATGATGGCGTATACCTGCCTCCGACCGCAGGAGCTTCTCTTCGGAAGAATAATGTCCGAGAGGAATCAATTTCCTGCAATGAATCTCAGCTCAGACAAAAATCAGCAACATGTTTATGGAAAAATGTGTCTGCGCCATCATACACAACACCGACAAGACATCAGCCGTAGATGGAAAGACAAAATAATATGCGATACAACAGATGTGGATGAGATAACGTCACTCGGCATAATCAGGGAAATCAATGAAAGATTTTCATTGCGATTTGTCACAGACTCTACCTTGTATATGAACGATATGTAATTTCCTTCAGCCGACGTAAACAGAGAGGAAGGTGCAATATCCTCTCCCTCAGCTGATCAACATTTATATGAGCTGTGAACTTCGGATGTTTTGAGAAACGCTCCTTCACTGCTGTTGCGTTTTTCTGTTCAGGTTTTTCTGTGGGGAAATTTGAATTCCCTGATCTGCCCGACCCTTGAAGAAGACCACGCTTCCTCTTAAAATTGACTTTGAGAATAATTCATTTTTTCCTGCTTTAATACCCGATGGTTGCAAAGACATATACGTTTGTTTATTAACTTCAGTGATATGGATGCTTTAATAAGAGAATGTAGCATGTGTTTGTGAATTCAAAGTATGATAAATATGTGCTGAACATCTAACGGATAATATATAGTACGTGTCTTTCACAGCGTATTAAATATAAATACACATGTTTACATCAGAAATTAAGAACTTAAAAAATCCAGGACATACAAATGAGTTAATTACCTTCGCCAAGGAGGTTATGTTTTTGCTGGCATTTGTTTGTTTGTTTGCCTGTGTGAAATTTTCAGGATTTGTTGGCAATGGCACAAGGAAGAAATTATTAACTTTTGGGGGTGATACGGAAGAAATCCTGGATTCTGGATCACTTTGAAATTTTCGTTAACATTGGGGTCAAAGGGGCCAAAAATGTTGTTTCTCAGTATCTCAGTTAATTATTGACCAAACCTAATGAAATTTTCAGGAAATGTTCG
>JAPSES010023938.1:0-13216 GCA_029822895.1 Maxillicosta whitleyi
GCCTCACATTCACCCATTCACACACACACTCATACACCAGTAGACGGCTACTATGCTAATCTACCATGCAAGGTACTGCTATGCCAGACCCTACTGGGAGCAATTTAGGGTTCAGTGTCTTGCTCAGAGACACTTCAACATGTGGACAGTGGGAGCCAGGATTTGAACTGCCAACCCTTTGGTCATTGGACAACCTGCTCTCCCAACTGAGCCACAGCCGCCCCAAACTAATATAAAGAGAACTATGCTCTAGGTAGCATTGATATTCCAAACGCATTTAGGACCAAAACCACCAACAAGTCAATGCTCATCTGTCTATTGAGGCCTGATGTGTGATAGATTCCAAACAGAGTTCTCTGATGTGTTGGACCTCTGGAGATTATGGGGGTGTGGGGGGATCAGATAGTCGACCTACAGCATTCCTGAAGGTCACCTGTTGACACTTATGAGATGAAGTCCGTCAAATGTGGTTTACATCAATATTTCAGACTGACGAGGCGGGAAACACTTCATTCAGGCTCAAACGCCTTCTCCACAGAGGCTGCAGAACTTTAATCTTCTCTCTAAAAGCTCTAAACACAGGGGACCTGGCAAATAAAGAGGAGCTTACGTGCTGCGTTTGTGAATTAACAGTCTACCTCCGCTCTCTGTAACTCGCAGCAACTCATATCCACTAAGGACTGGATGTAATGGTGTCTTCATCTATTCATGAACTATTGATCTTAAAAGGGTACCTAATACTCTTTATAATAAGGGTTATAAAAGCCCCTGATTGGATGAAGGAGCCCAAATTGAGGTGATGTAAAGGGATTTGACGAATCAATGACCAGGTTGATTTATTATTTTTTTTTTTAATCAGAAGATATTATGAGAAGAGGAACAGAAACAGAAACAGATTTAGTGAAAACAGCATTATATGTAAACGCTGCAAGAAAATCTGAATAGTCATACACTGTTTTATTTACAGCCTTTTCCTTTATTAGAATGTAGGGTCATTTTGAGTTCATATACATAAATGGAGGAAACCTGTTTTGGTATGCAATATATAACCCCTACATAGAAATGTTCATTCATTCATTTTCCACACCGCTTAATCCACAAGAAGTCCATTATTTTATTTTGAACATTCTAAAATTATGTTCTGCATGACACTAAAAAAATAACACCATCAGCTATGAGGAGAAACCAAGTTTTCTATCAGTTTAACAAGTTACATTTAAGACATTTTCAAACCATTATTAAAAACATATAGTTGATCATTATCAATACTAACGCTGCACAACTTGAAATAGTACCCGATTTTTATTCTATAATTTTGTGACAAGAAGTTAAAATTTTGCATATTTTCACTAAAGCACACTGACTGAAAATTATGCAAATGTATAATGTATTTTAAGTCCCACCAGAGTGGAATTTAACACATCTGATTTTTTGAATGACTTGCAGAAACAAAATCTGGGCATGAGTTTTAAACATCAGACAAAGTGAATTCATAATTTACAACGATGACAAAAACTTTGAACAATTTTCCAAACTTTCATTTCATATTTTATGTTTTTGTTTGTCAATCTGGCAATAAATGTTATAAATTAATACATTGAATTTATTCATCTTTACATGTCTTTATTTAACATCTTTACACAGGTTTAATGTTGACATTGCAGTGTGAATTAATCCTCACTGGTTCTACTGAATGTTTGTTACAGTATGAGGCTGAAGTTAATGCATCTGGATGAAAGTTATTTCATCAACATAATCTAATCAACATTAAAGACATTTAAAGGTTTAAAACACATTATTCCAATTTTACAGTTGTGACAACAACAACCTTGTAACAAATTTCAGAGAAACTAACTGACTTCAAGTCTGTGTTCAGTGAAAAAAGTCTCATGTTCTCATTCTCTAACCCACATGCATCAGCCGTCATAAGTCACAACACACAGAGTAATCCACTAAACATCTATGCAATGTTACTAATGAATGTTTGTCTTCATCACCATCTATTGTATTCTATTCTATTCATACCCATCTATTCACATTTCTCTTAAAAATAAACTGAGTGAACATCATAACTGTATTTAACGCAAAATAATTACTTCTCACAAACTTCATGCAAAATGTGTTTTTAGGCGTAAACAGTTTGTGTTTTTGGTTCTAAATGACATTTCACTTTTGATATTTCAGTCCTGACATACCTCATGACTCATTGATCAGACAGAGTCCCTTTTAATGATTGATTTAATGATACCTTTTAATGACTGTAGATCCATATTTAACACACACACACACACACGCATTTGTGTTACATTTTGAAAACAAACAACAAAAAAAACTCAGCCCGCTCTTTGTATCTTTCAGTCGATGCTATTGCACACCTTTGACCCATAACCACCAAAGATCTTTTTATGAACACACACTTTACAAGCCACTCAGCCCAAATCAGTGTAATGGTGCCTAATTCTTGCCATTCCGTTTTCATGAGTCAAAGCTATAAAGTAATAACGTTCACTGTGAGTGTTCCATTTCATGTCTTTTTCTCATGACTCACCGTTTGCAGAAAGGCTGGAGTGGCGGCTGCTGGGACGCTCTGGCTGAATGATCGAGCCTGAAGGACAAACACCAACATTTACAATAAATCACAGCTACAGTTCACATAAACACCACACTAACCAGCTTATGTGTAGCCGTTCTACTGTTTGACCACATTTCGATTTGTTAATTAGCGCCAAACAAAGTCACAGTTGGTTGTTTGTGAAGCTTCTCACATTGCCAGGACTGTCATCACACTTTGTTTGAGAGCTGGAGAACACCCACAAGTGATTTGTTTTGGTGGTTGTGCTTTCAGATGAAAAAATTCAAGTAATTACATTATACTGAAGAACACGGAACAACATCATCTTGAATGTGAAATTTGACAGTAATTAGTGATGAGTGCTGCTGAGACGGAGGCTCAGACAAAGTTGAGAAGGATAGAAAATGCAAATTAAAAGATGAATATGAAGCACTGATAATAAAATGTACTTTGAAATGTTTTGTTATGCAGACAGTATAAACACAATATACTACATGTTTTGTCTGGAGGAGTTTGCTTCATACATAAAAATATATCTGTTCCTCACCTTTAGGCAGCAACACATTCAAGAAAAAGTTGAAACAGGAGTAATTTAGAACTAACGAGGAGTTAAAAGGATAAAACAACAATGTGATTTGCTAGAAAAGTAGCATCCAGGAAAGGTTTAGTCCTTTAGGGGAAAAGATGGACAGTTTGCATCCAGAGACTGGATAGCTTAGTGGTTTAAACTGCAGACTTTGGTGCGGAAGGTTTGAATCCTTGTAAGTCGCTTTGGATAAAAGGATGGCGCTGGTTCTGGACTGGCCTGATTCAGTCCAAAGTTGTCTCCAGGAAACAATGTGTGAAGCAACTTGAGCCACAAAACGCCACAACAAAGACCCTGCACATGTTAAGAGTCTTTGCAGGAAGAATGACATAACGTCTTCACTTTCTGAATAGCCTGTTCAGCCCAGTTACCCCTGAAGGCAGTAACACTTCAGTCTGTGTTGCCATGGCGATGCTATGCAACATTGGTAGCAACATACACGTTCTGTACAATCAAATGAAAAGATGAATGTCAGCTAAAACCACTTGTTGAACAATGGGACTAAATCCAAACAAGAAGCATTTAAATGGGGAAATGCTTAAAACCAGCTAACAGTCTGACAGCAGCATATGTAAGGAATAATTTAATGAAACAACACACCGATGTGACAAACTTTGAACTGCTTAGCTAACATCAAACAGATCAAAAAGTAAAAATTTTATTCATCTAATGGTAAAACTCACTAACGTTATTATTCCCCAATCATAACTAGATTTAGTACGAACTTAACCTCTGCTGCTCAGGGTTTAACAGGTTAAATGATGTGAAAAGAAATTCAATATTGTTAGGGGAAAAAAAGATGTATATCCAAACTTTTGTAGGAATGTGTTGCAAGAATTAAAACTGCAGCCATTTTGGAAAAAAAAAAAAAATATATATATATTTTTAAAAAAAACACCAACATACATTTAATGAGATGAAATGTCAAACTGTGTTCTGCTGTACTTGCTTTCAACATAAAATATCTACAGGATTATTTTTTAAGTTTTCAGTTTTAATGTACCTTCTTGTCTTTGGTTTCTATTCAGTGTATTAGTATAATTATGAATACACACCTTGTTAGTAAGAGTCAGGGTGACACACATGAGGACAAATGTAAATTCCTGTTTCTAATCTCCCTGTTTACAGCCACTGTTCATTAGGAGTCTTTTGACACTCTTAATTGGAATAAATAAGCTTCAAATAAAACATTAAAGCCGATTAATATTCAGTATAATGAGGAGCTTAACGAAAAAAAAAAAGCAGTTTTAGTGGTGAGTAGTAAACCAATTAGCTTTAGTTTTCAACACCGTTCTGATGCCTTAATAGCAAAACATGGTCTTTTTATTTTTATTTTATATTTTACGTACACATGTCAAGCCCTCAGCTGCTACCGACGTTCATTAGCACTTCAAAAGTATGAAAAGCGCTACTTAGAAACATTTCGTTCCTGCTGTTTCTGCTCCTGCTGAGCTTCTTCAGAGATGCTTGAGAGCTCTCAGCATATAGATAGTCACCGTTATATAGGACGTGAATATTAATCAGCCTCTTCTCTGAACTGAAACATCAGCTACTACACAGGCCTCCGGCAAACACAATCATCATTTACCTCCTCGTTGTAAAATAGATCCAGATATAAAATGCATCCAAAACATTGGTAAGTAAAGTTAAGAATTAGTAGTGATTTTCAAGCTAAAATGTCTAAAAATCTTCTAGTTGTAGTTTTTCAAACAAGGATCTGCTGTTTTTCTATATATTCTATATATTTAATTCTAACTCAGAATGCAAACTTCTGGCGTTCTCAGTGTTTTTACAGCGCTTATATTCTAGGTTCTTTAAATGTGGTACATACATGTTGCAGGTGAACATGTGCCTGACTGGCGATGTCGTACGCAACGTCGCGGATGTTCTGCTCCCGGCTGCCTCGGATGAAATCCTCCTGGGACGCCCCGTGCTGCACAAACACACAAATATGACAGAACTGTTAGTTCACCCAGTACAGACACAGGCAACACAAACATCCATCAAAAGCCAAGGTTTGACATCTATACAACATGGACATTTTAGAACCTGGACTTTTAATTTTACTGCTGGGAGGTAAAATCAGTACCTGTACTTCTGTTTTATATGAGTATTTTTGCTTTTACTGAGGGGAAAAGGTGTAGACTTTTGTCTGCTTTTACTTTCTTTCCATTCTTTTCACTGTTCTCTGGGTCCTCGTGCTCAAATTTTAATGTTATTAAGAAGCCTGTACAATCATCCTCCTGTTTGAAGGCAATTTCCTCTAAAGACAATTATCCCAACATAATATTACATTTAAATTATATACATTTCACTTTTGGAAAAAAGCAAAAACCACCTCAGTGATGGTAACATCTTTTCTAGTCATTTCTGCATTTTGTAAATTGATAATCCGGCAAATTACAAATGACACATACAAAATGTTTCAGTGTTTTGTCATTTTATTTAATTACAATAAACTTTGTGGTTCAACTTAATTAATTTTAAGACTTGTTTAATAAATTTGTATGGATTATCCATGGATTATGTCAGGAGTGCCTCAAAAATTTTCATAGTTATGTTATTTTTAAATTGAGGATTTCCTGTTTCCATGGTTCAACCAAAGGAATAATTAACCATTATAAAAAAACAACAACAAAAAAACAGAAAATCAGCTATTTTCCAAGCTTTAAGCATTGAACTATAATTTGGGGCCCTGTGCATCATAATTATTCTGAATGTTCCACCTTAGACATAAAAATCAGCCTTGAAACTTGAAACATTATTAAGTGATTTTATAAATACGGTCCAACTTTTTAATCATGATGACATTCTTGTCTGTATTGTCCATCTCTAAGATGATGTAATTAGAACAGCACCAATCACAGCTCAAATAGCTGAAAACTATGTGGAAATAATGACAGTAAATGATTCAGCTGAGTGGAAACCATTCCAACCATTATGTAAAATGATCATAATTTTCTCTCGTAATCAGGTGATTATGTGGTACATTTCAACCTAGATAATCTATTGAAAAACATGGGGCTTAATGAACGTAGACGTGGGCCGACTAATGGGAAATTTGCCGATTTTAACCATGAGCTACGACCGGCCAGTCAGTCTGAAAGTGACCGATTTTGAGCGTAGGTCAAATTCCTGCCATGCCGCACAGCCAGACCTGGGCCGCTTCGAACGTGACGGGGGTACGTCATTGATGGACGCATCGGCGCAGTTGGGCCTTTTGTATAGGATTGTCATGTTCTTATCTATATATGCGCTCTGCATAAGTGTCAGAATCTGTCAGAGTTGCAGAGAATACGAAGCAGAAGAAGCGAACAGGTTGGAATATATTCATGTAAACAGTAGCAATAAGTGCACATTCATTATATTCTTTCACATTATAACTTTTATCAATTGAAATATTTTGAATCAAGCAATCATACAGCCTCCCATTCATTCAGTGCAAGTCAAGTGTAGGTGGGAGGGGGGGTACATTCTGTACCATATATACCTCACACTGAGTACACGCACACACATAAACACTCAAACACACCATATGACCACACAAAGTGAAAGTGAGACTTAAGACACTCTACCAATTCCTCTAGGTCTCCCACTGTTGTGCACCTCATTTTCCTTTTCCCTACCTTTGGAAACTTTTATTTGAGGGGGTAGAACATTTTGTTTAAGGAGGCATTACCCGCTCTTGCCCCCCAAAGAACTAGGCTGGGGCAGACCTATGATAATTATCATATTTGTACAATAATTTTACCCTCTGTACAATGTATGATCAATAACTCCAAAAATACCATAATGTATGATAATTTGACCCCTTCATTACACGACTAAATTAATTACCAATAGGACAGGGATCCTTCATAAAGTGCTGCTCTTGTTTTTCCTCATCCTCTCCCGTGCTTCTCCACTCATTATGTAGGCACTTGATTCAACCTTTCAAAGCATGTAGAAGTTGTGAATGTATAAATGTTATTAATCTGGTCCATTCAGTCCTGTGCTCCACATTTGTCGACGTTTGCTTTTTTCCAAGGTTCAAGTGAAACTGGGTTGAAGCTTGTAATATGTATGGTATGATAATGCGTTACTAAAGCAGATGGTCTGAGCCACGTCAGAGTAAAAATTGGGTGTGTGTGATCATTTTTCTTCAAATATGCTAATTTTTAGCTGCTGGTATGATACAGGACTCGCTAAAAAACAGGCATTTCAGTCAACGCACCTGTTCTCATGCAGAAACCCTGACACCTTTTGCACACTTTTCTTCTATTTTTACAATAACTGTTCTAATTGGAAAGTTACATCGCGCTGTCTTATGTGTTGTATTTGGAAAAAAATTTGATTGGAAACGGCCAATATCGGTATCGGTCGTCCAAGGACCCTGGAAATCAGCCCAAAAAATTTTAATTGGTACAAGTTTAAATAGAAAAATTGTAATCACGTGTCAAAAGCAACTATTGTGTAGAAAAGGAAGTCAATTTCGAGTGATAAAGGTTTAATAACTACGGTTCTTTTGCCTGTTGGATTAGTTAGGTGTTTTTGCCTCAACCTTCAAAGTAAATCCAACTCCTTATACTTGTTCTGCATTTTAATTGGCAAAAACAAACATGTTATTCACTGTTAAAGTTACTGAAAGAGGAAAAAATTGAATGGATGAGATGCATTTATATTTTCTGGAGGTGCAGCGCCCTCTACAGGTGGTAGCATGGAGGTAAATACAAGGCTTCGGGTCACTCATCGTCATCTCTGTTGCTGAGTTTGAGGGCAGAATCTGCTTTTGTCTTCCAGCAGAGTGATATTTTGAAACCCCTCCACCCCCCCTCCAATCCTCCAGCAGGGTTTTATTGTTCTCTGCATGGGATAGACAAAGGCCCACGCAAAGGTTGGAGATAGTTATCGGCATAATTTGCTGTTTGCACTCAGACTGATGTTTGAATCTGCTGTTTGTGTAACAATCCCACGCCGGTTTGACAAATATACAAGCGGTTTGACAGAAACATCATCTGACATCGTGTCTCGACTCAATCTAACGTTTGCAGGTGTTGTTTATCAAAAGGGAATAAAAATGTACGCTTTAAACCACATGATTCGTGACAAAAAACAAGACTGGATTTTTACAGTTGCAAGCATGAAAACAGTTTAATTGGGGCTGTACTGTGTGCATATTAAGAACTGGGGAGGGTAAAAGCCTTGACAATCAAATCATCACTAAAAAAAAATCAAGATTTTAAATTTAAATTAGCACTGATCAGATGGGCTGAGGCCTAAAAATCAACATCCTGATTGACAGCAGGCAAGTTTCACTGGGTGAAAAAAATCATTAATGGAAAATATTAATTATATTTTCACATTTAGAGGACCATATTTCCTCAATAAAAAACAAGAGATGTGACTATTACGGACAAATAAAGGTCAGTTAAACACCATATTCACTTCTATTGCTTCAAATTCAATACATTCAATAAACTAATAGTGCTATTTTCTACACTCTGCTCATTGTCAATGTCACTATATTATTGCAGTTATTAATATTTTAGCCGAAAAACCCAAATGTGTATAAACTTAGAAATGGTAGAGAAAAAGTAATTCTTACTGAATAAAAGCTCTGTTAAGCAATTCATGTTTATTTTCCATTGAAGGAGTACAAGGTTTTTAATCTGAAATATGTTAAGAAAGTGTTTATTTAAAAAAAAAAAAAAAAAAAAAAAAAGGAAGCACTTTGCAGTATCTTTCGTATTGCATTATTAGTAATTATTAGTATTTAGTATTACTGGAGTGGATTAAAAGGTACAAGGTTAGGTACAAAGGTACAAGGTTTCATAGTAAATACGACTATTGAAAAGATCAGAAATAAATGCTTAACTAAAGCGAACCTTTAAAACCATCTGGAGCTGAAAGAAAGGTACTGAACATTATTAAAGGAAATACACGAATAAGCTGTTAACCATCGTATTTTTGTTTAACTTTTAGATTGGACCAGTACTAGTTTTTATTTATTTTTAACTGCTGCTTCTGCTGTATGGGTCTATTTATTTATTATTTCAACCTTGTCAAATGTCTTCACTTCTTCTCTGCTTCTATTTGAGAAGTTGAAGAGACTTTCAGAGTTTTGCTTGAGCGATCAATAAACTGTCAGATGTCAGTTTGTTTCCAGACTACTGAAAATATGTTTTTATTACTTATTGATTCTCAGAAAATAGCAAAGGCAAGGACCAACACAAAAAGGCAAATGCATATCTGTAATTAAAGTTAATTTATGGAATAACCTGGAGAAAGAATTAAAAACGTGCACATCAGTCACAACATTTAAATGATGTTTAAAACTAAGGTATCCAATACATATAAAATATTAGGATAAAGTAATCCAATTATCAGTATGAATCGAAGATTTTCTTAGATTATATTATTTGCTTAATCTATATTATTGTTTAAAACTGTGCCATCTTGTTATCTTGTTATGTTTCTGTAACTTTCCTTGTAAATAGCGTAGGCATATAAATAAGCCGTTGCTTCAGCCTTCACCTTTTCACCCATGTTTATTATAGAAATACAAACTATATGTACGTATATGCCATGTTCTGTTAAATGGATGAACACTACTACTACTACTACAGTAAAATAGACAAACACAATGAACTTTCATAGTGACTCTGAGAATTTTAAGTGATATCTGCATTAAGGATATGGCTGAGATACCCGCTGACATTTACAGTGAATTGAAACAGAAGAATGTTTACTTTAAAACGACTATTTCAGTAACATAACATCCATCCAATTCAGAAATAATACTAATGTGCAACACAACTCATTTCACATTGACTCGTTTATAATTTCCCTCAGCAGATGGATGATTTATTCCTACATGCAGATTTGCCACCATTCACTAATAAGTGTTTTTTTTTTTTCTGGTACAGTGTAGACATAAAATAGAGTTTGAACTGTCAACCTCTGGGGCTGAAAAGTGAAGGCACTGCATTAACATGAACGTCCACTGGGGACCTCTGCGTAATGCAACTTTATAGCAGACTTGGCACATACAGGTAGTCCTCGGGTTACGAATGAGTTCCATTCCTACCCCTGAATGCCCCCTAAATCTCTAAATAACTATCCGAATACGTGTATTATACTTCATATTAATAAAATAAATTAAAAGATAAGATACTGTACTTAATGTACGTACAGTATACAGTACGTATGTACAGTAATGGCGGACGAAATTTCGGCGTCGTACAGTAATAGCGGACAAGACTCTGGCGTCGTAAAGTCGAAATAACGTAAGTCGGGTACGTCATAACCTGAGGACTACCTGTATACAGAGGAACTTGATATACTGACACATTGGATGGATTGATGCCAAAATAAGCTATAATATGTGTGAGGGGCGGGGCTTGTTGTGCCCGGCACCACTTGTTAATATGTTGGTATACGAATCCATGTGGGGATGATTAAACAAGTTTGTAAATTATGATGTGCTTGTAGTTTGTCATTTGCTGCATGTCAGTTAAAGAAAACTTTTGAGTTTAGCACAGTGTGAACTTAAATGTGTACAAACTCTGCACATGACCTGTTATGAACCAGCTGATTTCTTTGATCCTGCATCAGTATGTATCATTATAAAACAACTCCATTCCTGGATTCACACCTAAATTATTCCATTCATTGATTGGCTCAGAGAATATTGAATCTGCTGCTTCAGCCTCCAAGGTTTCTTTAAACATGATCTACAGCCTCATAATTGTCAGTTGATACGCATAAGTTTCTCACCAGAATGCAGATGTCCATGGGCAGGTAGACTTTCCGTCGGCTGCTGTGATACGGCGTTGCTCTCAAACATGTCACTATCCCCTGTGCTTTACCGATGTGACTCGCCGCGTGGTCAGCATGGACATCCTTTAACCCTGAACACAGACACACACTTCATCTGAAAAACTCTATTTCCAGCTTTTTTTTTTTTTTTCTAAATCTTTCCCTTAATTTGCACCTCATCGTGTTCTTATGAAAATTTAAGAAGTTCATGAAATATAACCACCCAAAACAAAAGCATCTTAAAAATAAATCATAAAATAAACATAACCACAACATCAACGGAGTGAATTTTAAAATCAAGCTTTTAAACTTTAAAATGTAACTGAGGACTTTTTTATAAGTTGGTCACATATTTGTAAATGAAATATAACTGACTATATACCATAAAGTTTTACCTGCAGCACATTTTCAGTAGGTACAGTTTTTGGGTTTTAAACCAAACTGAAATACTTCTATACGCGACATAATCAATTCTGAGACACTGCATTTAAATAAGTCAAAAAACTATTCATTACCAGTACTCATGTGCGCTGCTACCAATTATGGGCCCCATCAAAGGATAAAAATTGTTTACTCTACACAAATTCACTACCCCGTCAATGTGTCGGAGGGTATATATACACACACATCATCACTTACAGTAGCATAAAACAAAACTGAAACTTAACATTCGCCTCCTGACTTCTATACCTTACTGCACATGTTTGACACTTCCACCCTGTATCCACTGGGCCACTTCCACTGCTCTATGAGCCCGCCACAAACACTGGGCCCCATGAATTTGTCATGCTTAGCCCCCCTTATCGGTGACCTAACCAATTCTTAAACAGTTTCTCCCTTTGGATCCGTGTTTGTTGTATGAATCTGACGTTCCTGATAAAAGCACAGATCTGAAAATTCCCTTGTAAAATATTTTTCATCCTACTTCACTCTCTCCTGGTGATACTTTCGAGTCTTGGTTCACCGTCTTACCTAAACACTCCACCAGCAGGTATAATAAAGAGGACTGGGTGTTCTCTGAATATGCCTCCAGCTCCTGGAGATTCCTGTAAGCTCTGTCTTCCATATCCTTTTCCTGATCAAACACAAAGGTCAGGAATGCACTTTAAAACAATGAAATCACACGAACAAAGTGATTTACATGAAACAAAAGTAGAATTAACATAAAACTGGACTAGAGTTATTTAGTGAGTGATACAGTCTGTAAAGGCTGAGTGTTAATTTGTTGGTGGTTTTAACTGATAAGTGCAGTTTTGTTTACAACTTGCCCGTCCTGTTCATAGTTTGGAATATTAATTCTACAGAAACCATTTGAGAAAATGTAGACTCTAATTCCACACCTTCATGAGAATAAAATAATATAATCCAAATTACAATCCAAGGAGAAGTGTCTTACTCTCTCTGTGATGATCCTCTGTAGCCACCTTTTTGTCAGGTAATGTTTTCTCACTGCCTGCAAAACATAATCAAATTAAACCCTGAGATAAAAATGATTGCAGATCTATGATAAACTGAGACAACATCAAACAAATATAACAGGCTGTTCCCCCATATTTATCATATTTGACATTTACCCGCCACAGCTCAGCACCGACTGGCTGGTTTGGAGGCTCATCTCTGTAGATGTCATCTATGGCTGTCTTCCAAAACTGCATTCGCATCAGCCCAATGGTCTTCTGGGAAACGGAGTCCTTCACCTTAAAGAGGAAAAACAAAACACAAGAAGGAAATATTTGATAGTGAACACAATTATCAGGAACTGTAATAATCTGATGGTCAGGATAAGGTTTGGCCCTTTGTAGATAAACTGTTCCACTTCCTGAGTCACAGCTGTGGCTATTTCTGGGTCTAAAATAAATATTTATAGTACATATCCAGGAGGAGAATAGCGACTGGGTAGCTTAGTGGTTTACACTAGTGGTGCAGAAGATGGCTGTTTTGAACCTCAGGTGGGTCCTTGGGTAAGGCCCTTTACCTATACCTGTAGCCACAAGGGTGCACAACCCAGTGCCCCACTGTGCTGGTCCCAAGCCCAAAGAAATACAGAGGGTTGTGTCAGGAAAGGGCATCTGACGTAAAAACTTGTGCCAAATCAACAAGCTAATCTGAACCGCTGAGGCGACCCCTGATGGGAAAAGCCAAAAGAAAGTAGATATCCAGGAGAGGTATTGGGACGATTTATTCAAACAAAAAAACAGATATGTGCAGTTTATCTGTTGGTATTTACAGGGAGTGATTAAAAAAAAAACAACACAGGGCGG
>JAPSES010023956.1:0-11701 GCA_029822895.1 Maxillicosta whitleyi
TTTATAATTAAATATCATACTAAACAAACTTTTAGAATGAACTATTAATACCCACGTGGGAGCTACCCGTGAGTTTAACAAACACCGTCTATATTTATTACATTATCCTCTGTGTTATGCATTTTTTTCACTCAAAATCATAATTTTCCATGATTTAATTTGGTAGTCATGTAATGTTCATAAAAGCTCAGATTAAATTTGAGGTTTATCTTCAGCAAAATCTATCATTAACTGAATAATAACCCACTGCGTCTATCCACTGTCCTTTGTTAAAGTGTGGGTGTGTGTCTGAACAAAGATGACAAACAGCATTTTACAACAATTATTGACACGTTATATGATTAGTGGATCAGCAGTTATGAAATAGTTTAGATCAGTAGATGGTTTTGGTAACCAGTGGCTGTTTGGGTCTTTATGGGTTAATTTAGTGAATTACTAAATAGTAAACTTAACGAAGCCCTGTGTAATAGTCATTTTTGTTGAGCATGTTCACCACAAGTACAGTTGAGCTGTCTGTCAGGAAAACGGGTGTTTTATTGAATAACAGAAACTGAACATCCAAAGCTGTCATTCTGACCTGTCAATTAAAGTTTGATATGGCAGACATCAGTGTCTTCTATCTGATTCTATCTGATTGACAGAGGAAAGGTTTAAAGATGGACTAGATCACTTCCATTTCTACTTCCATGCATTTTTCCATCCATTAAATACATTTGTGTATGTATGATTTGAGATTCTTTAAGGCCTCTAGCTTGCATTATTGGTCAGTGTTAGAACGACTGCTAAAGTTATCTTGCTATCAGTGATTAACATTCCTAAATTCTATGCCATTCTGATTGGATAAGGGGCAAAGTGTAGTAATTCAGCATTTTAACAGTGGATGAGTGAACAAAACTTGTGGATGTCATGGAAATTCATAATGTAGTTTTTTTTTTTCAATGAAACTGTTATGGCCATTTAGCTAAAATTAGATTCTTTTGTTTTCAACCCCCTAAAAAATCCTAAAGTTCTCTGGATCCTCTCAATTCTGTTAAAATGAACATCATATTTTGTCCGACTTATCATGGTTATGCACATTGTAGCAGACTTTCTAAATTAAGAGACTTGTCATATTGAATAGTTATACAGAGGATTAGGGCCACTGGGGAAAAAATTAAAAAAGGTCTAATATGACTTTTGAATTATTATTATTATTATGAGAAAAAAGTCTGAAATTCTGACTTTTTGATCAAAGTAATAATAAAAAAAAATTATTGGACTTTTCTTTTTTTTTCCGCCCTAATCTGCTTCTGTAGAATTACCCAATAAAGCATTGAAAGGAGTAAGCATTAAAAATTAAGCATTCAAAAACTAAACTATGTAAAAAAAAAAAAAGAAGAAAAGCAAAAACCCACCTACTAAATTTCCCTTTTTATTTGATCATTCAGTCATCATGCATCACTTTCCCTCTCTGTTGCTTCCATTTTTCTCCTCTTCCCTCTGTTGTAACACCAGATGGGAGTGTTGTGCTTCACTGAGGTAGAAAACCTCTTTTTTCCCCCCTATGCTGAATAATTTACGTGTGTTTTTGTGTGTTGGCGTGGGTGTGCCGCTCTCCTATGTCTGTACTGTATGTTCATGTGCGCCTGTGTTTGTGGATGTGAAATACAGCTGGTACATGTGCTCACGTGGGTCCACATAGACAGGATATAGAGCAAGTGCAATCAACAAATGTCTGTCATTTGGTGATTTCTGTCAGGCGGATTTTCATCTTGCATGCTGATGGTTTCTGCTGCCTGTGTGTGTGTGTGGTTCATTATTGCAGACTGGGCTGATTGCGTTTATGATGGCTGTATAGTGCGTTTGTGTGTGTGACGCTATTCTTTTAGCCTTGGTGCACTGTTGTGGCGTCACTGACTTTTAAGCGTTTCATTTTTGCATTCCTTCCTTCACTGAGCACCTTAAAATGACACAGTGACAGCTCATTTCATTGTGTTTTGAAAAGGACAGACACTCTAGGACAGGATGAAGTGTGCGTGTCTGTGTGTGTCCGTGAGAGAAGAGGCAGTTTGTGTGCTTGTGGAAGTGTGATTAATTTTCAGTTCCGTATTCTGATTATGTTCACCAAGGCCACTGATGTAATGAGTTAGATAGCAACACACAGCCACACGGACGTGCACGCGCGCAGACACACACCAGTGTATACAAACAAACATCTCTTCCTGTTGCTGGAGGGATGATTGGCTGTTTCTTTGAGCGCTGATCAGCTGGTCTATGCTGCAGTGCTCACCAAACCAAGGTCACTACTGCAGCCATTTCAGTATGTATGAGTGTGTCTGTGTGTTGGAGTCACAACAGCCTGTCAGTGTACATTCTGCTTTTAAGAAAGAATGGGGGAGAACCATAATTTGGATGTATTTCAGCTCCATGAGGGGACAACACAAGTTACAACTGCTGAGACAGTTACAGTATGAGCTGTAACTATTTCACTGAACAAAACACAGGAAATTCAGCAAATCCACAGCTACTTTTGTGACAGTTCCCAAATGACTTTTTTCTAGGTTTAACCTTTCCTTTGTGATTTATCTCAATTCATCATATTGTTATCACCCAGCTTCCATTTTTTTCTGTGAAAATCCAGTATTTTCCTAATTTTAATTTACTGATCATGAACTTCAATCATTATGCTAAGATTATGTTTGAGGGTAATTATATCAAAAAGAAAAAAGTTACTTTTTCTACAAAATGTCATGTCATCAACTGAACATAAACAAAGTGTCTCCACCTATTGTCATTTAGCAAACGCTATGGGTTTTACTGGTGAATCAGTGTTGTAGATCAGTCGTTCCCAACCTTTTTTGGCTCCTGATCCCATTTCAATATCACAAATTTCTGGCAACTGCAGACATTTGCTAAAATAAGTTGTTTTTGATCATCTAATAGTTTATACTATGTAGCAAATAAAGGTTAATTTAGAGGAGATTTGGTCTGTTTAATGTACACTGCTCAGAAACACAAAGGGAACACCTAAAATTCAATGAATGAAGTCATTGGGTCAAAATTCTTTATTGATTAAATAAAGGAATGTATTGAGGACAAAATGAAAGAAGTGTGCTTAATGGGAATCAAAATCCTCATTCCTTGGAGGTCTGAATTAAAAAACATGCTCAGTGGAAAATGTTCACAGGTTGATCCAATTTCTGTGGAAATTCCTCCAGATGAGTCTTGATGAGCCTCAGTAGTGGGTGTGACCCACACTTGCTACAACGTCTGGACATGCTCCTGATGAGACGAAGAACGCTCTCCTGAGGGATCTCCTCCCAGACCTGAATCGGAGCATCAGTCAGCTCCTGGACGTCTGTGATGGGATGTGACATCATTGGATGGACTGAGATGTGATGTCCCAGAAGTGCTCAATTAGATTCAGGTCTGGGGAACGAGCAGGCCAGTCCGTAATCTCAACACCTTCATCATGCAGGAACCCAGGGCCCACTGCACCAGCATATGGTCTCGCAAAGGGTCGAAGATCTCATCCTGATACCTAATGGCAGTCGGGGGACCTCTGGCTACCACATGGAAAAGAAAAGAAATGCCTCCCCAGACCATCACAGACCCACTGCCAAACCAATCATGCTGGAAGATGTTGCAGGCAGCAGAACGTTCTCCACCACGTCTACAGACTCTGTCACATGCGCTCAGGGTAGAGGGCTGCATTGGATTTGGGACCCGCAGGATCCAGTGCACATCTCACAGGAATGAGTGGTATGAGTTTGACTGTGGGTGGGAGCGGGCAGCTAATAAGAATAACATTGCGCGATCGAAATTTAGCATGGCTAAAATGGAGAGCATACCGGTAAATAAAGTGGAGAACCTCAAATGAGCATAGGCTGATCATCTGTTGTTTTCTCCTGTGGGACGGGAGAAGACAATCAAAATCAATTCATTTCTATTATTGTGCAGGAATAAATTATCAGAGTTTTGTGCGAGCGGGTGGGAGTGGATGTATACATTGTGGTTGCGGCCGGTAATGGTCAGAAATTCCATGGATACAGGTGGATGTGGGATGAAGAAACTAGTACCGAGCAGGGCTGTAGCTCGGTGAACCTGCTGTCTCTGAAGAGCACAGGGCGCCAATGGGGAATCTGCCAATCTGGGTGGGGCTGTGAGCACAGGCCCCACTTGTGGACGTGGGAGCCTCTGACCCCCCTAATGAAGTCGGTTTGACTGTTTGGGCTGGCACATGCACATTGGTGTCCTGCTAGAGCTCATTTTGTAGGGCTTGGGCAATGCTCCATGTACAAAGGAGCAGATACTGTACATCTATACATATATAACACAGTAATACACACATATGTATTCTCAGTATACCAGACCCACACACCACTCACTGTATAAAATTCCAATTTGTACTTTCTGTATATATTACATCCTAAATTCACTGTAAATCTCAATCATTGTTGTCTTTGTCTCTAGTGGACAGTTGTCTGTTTAATGTCCAGGTCCACTTGTTGGGTTCATGTCAGAACTGTATATGAGCAGTGCAAAATACCGAAGCCAAATTTCTTGTATGTGTTCACACACTGAAGCTGATTCTGATAACTGCCCTGCTGCTGGGTTGTTACCCTCCTTTGACCCCCTCTTGGTCTTGGTGTACTGGCCTGTCTCTTGGTATCTCGTCTGTGCTGGGGGGATGCAGTAGAAGCTTCTTGCCACTGTGTGGATTGACCTACCATCCTGGATGAGCTGCACTACCTGAACAACTACCTGAGCAACTTGTGTGGGTTTGAAGAGCTCGCCTCATGTTACCTCTAGTGGTGAAAGCACTGGAAAAATGCAAAAGTGCCAAAAACTGAGGGAGCAAGGATGGGGAAAGGGAAATGGTCTGTGGTCAGCCCCTGCAAAAACATTCCTTTTTAGAGGGGTTTTGCTAATTGCCTCTCGTTTCCACCTGTTGTTTGTTCCATTTGCACATTAGGTGAAATGTATTCACTATTGGTGTGGCTTCATAAACGGACAGGCTGATATCCCAGATGTTTGATTAACTTGGAGTTGCATTATGTTGTTCAAATATTCCCTTTATGTTTTTGGGCAGTGTATATTATTATGGACGTTCAGATTACTGCACAAGTGAGAATTTGATTTTCCAAGTTGGTCAAGTTATGAACAGTCAGTCCAACTTGGATTTACAAGGCTGACAATTAATCCTGAACAAACAAAAACTCATACTTTGAAATTATGAATTATGAAAGAGCTGCAGCATCTTAAACAGTACCACAGTGAACATGTGACACATAAACAGTACCACAGTGAACATGTGACACATAAACAGTACCACAGTGAACATGTGACACAAAAACACTACCACAGTGAACATGTGACACATAAACAGTGCTTCATTTTCTGCTTCAGTTTGTCATGTCTTATATGTATTGGGATTGTCTTTGTTAATTCACCATATATTTTTTATTAAGCTTTTTTCCCCCCCTTTTTTTTTCTGAATTACAAGAAATTCCAGATAACCCCAAGATTGAAAAACACCTGTAGAAGGTGATGGTGTTACCATATTCACTAAGATAAGACATTTTATTTAAATTTCACATTTTCCAGCAACAACATACAAAACACAAGTACAAGAGTAAGACAGGTAGAAAATAAAAACACAAGTGAGAGTGAAATGTCAAGGAAAAACTAGCAAATTATGTATTTAAATAAACATTTATATAATTATGGAGCCTTTGATTGTCCAAATGGGTCTTATCTGATGACCATGAAAAGGTGATAAGGATTTATACGGATTAGTAGGATTAGTGGATCAACAGCAGTGATTTACCTTTTTTATATAAGTACATGACTTCGGTCACTGTTGGACATTGGGGTCTGCGTGGGTGAATGGGCTCAAACCAAGTCTTTGGTATTTGTATGCATTTAATTACAATGTTTCAGTTTGCTACTCTAAAATGAATCAACCAATTATTTAATCTCTGGATGATGCCAATTATTTGGGTGTGACGAGGGAGCAGATCAAGCTTGATGGGATGCATTTCTGTAGGGGTCATCTAGTTTTAACAGAAGGGAGATAAAATCACACAAAACAGACATTTGACGATTCTAATTGTCTGCGTGTTGCCCATTCACTGCCTCAGTTTTTAATTATTGAGATAGCTGGCATCATGCGGCGGGAGAAATTATAGTGTTATTTACTTCATATAATAGAATCATAGATAAACTAAATTCCACCTAAAAGAGCCAAGCTGTTCAAATACAATCTTGATAATAAAGAAAAAAAACCCCCCAAAAACTCAAGATTCTTTTGTCCATCAACCTCATCCCCGACTCGCCATCCTCCTCGTATTATATTGGCAGGTTTTTCCCGTTTCCTAGCGTTTTATGTGTACATTTCCGCATACATAAATTGCATCACCACCACTCCTACGCGAATGTGCAAAGTCTGTTGGTAAATTTGTTATATTCTGAGGGAAAAAAGTACGCTCTCTGGATGCATAGTCGTGGCACGTTTCAGTAATCGCAGGTTCTGTTTGTGTCTTAAAGGAGAAAGGGAGATGAAAGCATACACCTGATATGCAGAAAGGTCATGATCTGTGAAACGAAACTACTTCACTTCTCCATTTCTAAAACCCGTCACGTAACCCCACACAAACTCACTACGGTGCCTCTCGGCCAAGGTCTGCGTGTGAGAAAAAATTTCAGTCTTGATGGAAATCAGTTGAATACATGAAAGATAATGAGTGTGAGAACAGGCACGAGGGAGAGGAATCTCTAACACCATCCCCTGGACTGCTTTCCATCAAGAAGCTCAGAAGTGGCAACGCTCGAGGAACAAAGAGACCCAGGGCTTTAACCCATAAACATCCGACTAAAACCATCCACTGAAACGTATAATACCTGTTGATCCACTGATCCTATCAATATATATGAATAATTGGTGTAAAATACGGTTCTTCGTCGTTTTATGGTCATCAGATATGACCCATGTGGGCGTGCAGAGGCTCTGTAGTTTCCATGGAAACATACTCATCTTCTACAACATTGATTCACCACTAAAACCCATCGAATTGGATCAATGACAGTGGATGGACACACTGGGTTTAAGGTCAATTAAGGGTATATTTGCTGAAAAAGTCACTTTTTATTGAGTTTTCTCTGTTTTGATATAATAACCATTGAATTTCCTGTGCATCATCTAAATTAAGTATAGGGAAATGAATGATTGACAGTGAAAAATGCAAAATACAGAGGGTAATATTATAATAAATGTTGATAAATCACATAGTTTAAGTTAAATACAGACATATTCATTTGGGAACGGCTAGAAAAGTAGCAGTGGCTCTTCATGGGTTAACTTTATTGAAATACTCTGACATTCAATATTTCAATTTTGTGTGTTATTAGAGGACAGAACAAGTTTTTATTTTGTGAAAATTTTCAAAACGTTTTGTTGTGTAGAAAATCTAAGTAAGGAAGTGTAACTACTTCATTACCTTAAGTTTAAATTTGGGTTCTGTACTTTACTGGAGTAATTATTTTCCAGCTGACTTTTTACTTCTACTCCTTACATTTTAAAAACAGCCTTGTTACTCCTATTTTATTTTTGGCTTGTTTTCATTCTGGTTTGTCATTGTTCAAATAAAAAAAAAAAAACCTCTCCAGATAAATAGTTTTATCTGGACAGAGTGAATCTGATTGTGGTTGGATCAGAAGTATAAACCTGTACCATTCTGACCACCTGACGTTTTGTACCATTCTAATACTTAATATTCAACTAGTCTTCATATCTTCAGCTCCATTAAACACATGTTAATGCTCAGTCGTGCACATATATGGTTCTTTAATACTTTTGCAGTGGACTCAGCTGCCTTTATTTTCAGTGTTCATACATGTGGCTGAAAAGGGCAGCCTAGTGCAACCCAAATGTTTCAACAATAACATTTTAATAGAACATTATAGTCATCATGGGCGACACCGTGGTGCATTCGTGTCTCGCAGCAAAAAGGACCTGGGTTCAATTCCAACACCAGTCAAGGGGGCGGGACCTTTCTGTGTGGAGTTCTCCCTGTGCGTGGGTTCTCTCCTTTCTCTCTCTCTCCCACCAAAAGCATTCACTGATAGGTTAATGGGTTAATCTAAATTGCCCATAAGTTTGAAGGTGAGAGTGATTGTTTGGCTTTATATGTTCAGACCTGTGATGAACTAGTGACATGTCCAGGGTGAATCCCCCCTTCACCCTTAAGCAGCTGGGATAGACTCCAGTGACATGAGTGAGGATAAAACAGGTTGAGAAAATTAATCTAAAAAAAAAAAAAAATGGGGAGGTGGGGTAGTGCATTATAGGCCCCTCCCCTGTGGCAATGCCTTAGCTTTATTCCTAATGACATTTATTTCCCTTACGCAGAGGTGGGTAGTCCCAGCTCCATAGAGTCAAAGTCCTGCTTCACTTTACACAGTTGATTCCACAAATTATCCCATCTACCTGATTCAGGAGTTGTGCTCATCAAAATGGGCTGGTTCAGTGAGTGGTTGGAACCAATACATTGCAGGATTTTTACTCGATGGAACTGGGATTACCCACCTTTGCCCTTACATTTACTTTTATACTTTTAAGTCGTTTTGAAACCAGTACGTTTGCCCTTTTACTGGTGTAAAAAGCTTGACTTGACACTTGATGAACGTCTACAGAAGTCTGTTTAAACTGTAGTATCTACACTTCTACCTGAGGAATGAAGGGAAATACAGTGGACATCTGCAAGCAACGCATGTAAGATGAAAGGAACATGTATTTTAGAACATTAGAACATCACTTTTAGGAAATTACGCCAACATGTGTGCTGATCCAGACCCCTGTTCACATCCACATGATCTCTTTGAACATCATTCCTTACATTAGTACCATTATTTAACGGAACCGAATAAAGCAGACCCACTCACTGTTCATGCAGTGGTGGACCTTACAGACCCTGTAGACCACATTGGACCTGAGATTGTTGACTCACTGCAACTGTTGCTGTCACTGTGTGTGTAAGTGGAAATGACCAAAAATAGTCACTTGCCTGATAAAGGGTTAAGATCAAGTGATTGAAAGGCAAAACAGCTGCATGCAGGTTTACAAATGACAGACAGAAGAGAGGTAAAAAGTTAAAAGTGCGATATGGCAGCGAACGTATTCAGTTTTTCCATCCTATTGCCTGTGTTAGCCATTGTGTCCAATAATTACCAGAGCTGTCTGTGTGGTTGGAGACAGACAGATTGAGGGGATTGTCACTTTAATTACTTTACAATGAGATGAACACTGCCACTGTCTGCAGTCGGCCCAAAGCTGTCAGCAGTGCAGGATCAGCAATAAGACACACACATTACTATTAAGAACGTCACATTACTGTCATCACATTTTTAGTTTGTGTCAGTGCGGGGGCGAGGACTGACTGGCCCTCCTTCCAATTTCCCGATTTTTGTTTTTTCTCACATTAATGGGTCAGTGTTGTTTAAAAGTTAGAACAAGGGTAGTGCTCGGTGCCTTTTCTCCCTCAGTGCATCTGCAAAATGAAGGGAGCAGCTGCTGTCATTTATGGATGGGGTGAAAACCACTGTTTGTGCTACATCCCCCTCAAACCGCCCCTTGGGTTCCATTAATCTTACTTACACAAACTTTTTAGATCTAATCAGAGTATCTCAGTCATTTCATTAAGCACTGGCTCTAATTAGGACTTTGTGTTTAACTAACCTTGTCAGACTCACAGTAAGGGGTAAATATAAGGGTGTATTTAGTGTATAGCCTAATTTACAAAACAGCAGGACGTGTCTACTGTAGAAAGGGGTGTATTGAGTGTCTTTAACAGGCTTGTGGACAGCTGTTCAAAGTTGATATTAGAAGTCGGTCAAGGTAAGGTGCGCATTTAAGCCGACAATGAAGGTCTGGGAAGCATCACCGCCGTCGCCTACTGTAACTGAATATCCATTGTAATGTTGGAAATTGAATAGTTAAGTGTGCTGGTAGATCTGCGTAAACACTTTATTCCAATGGAATGTTCCCAATAGTCAGGTCAAGTTGACATTCACAATGAGGAATAAACAGGAAATATATTGGCAGTAACTTTCAGTCACATGCCGCTTAAAAGGGTATCTGCAGGGTCTAAAAAAAATATTTATAAAAGCCTTAAATCCAACAAATTGAATTAAAGGTCTTAAAATGTCTAAAATTCCCCCTCATAAAAGGTCTAAAATGTGATTTTGAAAGGTCTTACAAATCTATTAACGTTACTTTTATTTTAAACGTGCAAAAAAAAAAAAGTCGATTTGAAATGTTACGCTTTTTGAGGATGCCATGACTGGAACATGACGAGAAAGTGGAACTAAATGTACAGTAGCCTGCCTGTGTGGCCCGGTCACAATTTTCTGTCACCCAGGTGTATCGATAGACTAGTTGATGGCTGATCGCAGCGGTGAAAACTGAAAACCGAATCTTTGGTTAAAATATTGAAGGGCAAGTGCAAGTTTAGCGATTTGTGGCAGGACGAAATGTTCCGTGCGTGATTAAAGCCGGTGGAGGGAAATGCCTTTGAAACATATTGCACTTTATGCAAAAAAGTTCTCAAACTCGGAACCTTGGGGATTAAGGTATTAGAATCCCACAGCAAATCCGAAAAAACACAAGGCGGCGATAAAATGCTGTAGAGTTTAAACATGTTTTTTGTCCTGACTTCCAAACATTTCAAAGAGCTGTTAGTACATTTATATACTTTGCAAGTAATTCCATGCCTCCAATTTTCCTTCAAGTTTTTTGTACTTTTTTGCGAGTATCGATGTAAAATAGGCCTTTAAATGTAATCATAATGGTCTTAAAAAAGTCTTAAATTTGGCTTGTTGAAACCAGCAGAGACCCTGACTTATCCAGGCCAAAACTCCATCTATGTTATGAACAGTGAACACGTCTCAAATGTCCAGTGACGTAGTTGGATGACGTGTGAAAGCAGTGTAAAGATGTCTTGGATTAAACAACAGGGAGACATTCACTGACTGATTTTTCCACTACAGTAATTGTTAAGTCTGGAGGGAATTCATTATGTAAGATTAATCACTTTCATAGAATTCATGAATAAGAGAACAAGGGACTGGGTTACTGGTTTGATTCACGTTTTGTTTTAGTTTTTTTCTGGAGACGATCCAATGGCGTATAAGCGTTCAGGTTAAAAAGCTTCGATATGAGACAGATATTTCTAAAGCTGGGAATCACAGAATATCAAAGACCATCGTCTATGACACATCACAATATCTGTCCAGCCAAAGAATAAATAATGCCCATAAAAAGGCTAAAAGCAAGAATTATGTATTTATTCACTGCATTGTGGTGTCGCTTTCACATAATCTGACAACTGATATGAAACATAAAGTCTTAGCTTATTGCCATTTTAACACTCAGCATCCAGTGAGTCCACATGCAGCAGTATTTCAAGAATCTAGGGCTTTGAGATTTCATTGAGTGAAAAGTGCTGTATAAATTCATTCATTTTCTGAACCTACTTTACCGTCACCAGGGTCACAGGGATCGCTAGGGCCTATCCCAGCTACTTATGGGTGACGGTGGGGTACACCCTGGACATGTCACCAGCTCATTGCAGGGCTGACACAGAGACAAACAGTCACTCTCACAGTCACACCTATTGGCAATTTTAGACTTTAGAAATGCAATTTATTATTTATTATGCTGCTT
>JAPSES010023974.1:0-13213 GCA_029822895.1 Maxillicosta whitleyi
AAGTAAGGAAGATAAATAACTTTAAATTTTAATACATGCTCGTATAGGCTGGTATCGGTATCGGCCAGTATCGGTATCGGCCAGTATCGGTATCAGATTGGAAGTGCAAAAACCTGGATCGGGACATCCCTAGTGCACGTGCCTACTTTTGTTTAAGTAATTATTGCACACTTTCTGCTAATCCTATAAGCTTCATTTCACTTCTCAAATATCACTGTGTTTGTCTCCTATATGATGTATTTAACTGAAACTGCTGATCCGAACAACCAATGATTTATAAAGGAAAATCTGGAAAGTGATCAGGGCTGCCCAAACTTTTTCATACCACTGTATTTGGTCAGCCAGTGCATAATTTTTAGTCCCATTTCTATTTGGTGTTTTGTTGACTTTGTTGCATGTAAATTGTTTAGCATGAATTTCTGGTCCATATTATTCTTAGCTCCACATTTTGTCGTATGAGTCATAACTAATGTGTGTTCAGCTGCTTTTAAGCACATGAAAGATACAGGAAAAGGTCTCGAATGTCTTGCGTGTAGCTTGATAAAGAGGGTGTTTTGCAGTTGAAACCCAGTTTATTGATCTTTAACAGTTTAAGTCTCACCTCAGTCTTTTATATGACACACTGCCACCATGTAGTGTTATTGATTGAATCCATTTCATTTCACTTTTACCATCGTACCAGTCTTGTTTTGCTTATTTTAGCATCCGGTACTTGGTACGGTAAAATGCCATATGCTATTATTCCATCATGTACAAAATAATGTGAGGAAAATCTTCAGAATGGCTTTTAAAAGTCAAAGTCAAGAGTGAGAAAGCTGCTTTTCAGGGGCCGTCCTTCTTCCTGCTAGTGTTGCTAGGACATTTTAGATCATTATCTGGATCTATTGGTAATCCTCTTTCTCATTCTACCACGTGATGGTTTCCATTACATTTCCATCTGCTCCTACAGTACATAAGGTCTTCTGTCAGAGTATTTGAAAGCACCCTTTGCTTTTGTAGTTTTTAGCTGCTGAGCTTTTAGTCATACATGTCTTTGTCTCTGACCTGCTTACCGTGACTGCTCTCACTAATCACATTTGTGCTAGGTGTAATTAGTCAAGGGAGTCTATGGCTTTAATCCGCATTTTAAGTCAACTGGATCTTTGCTTAGTCAGTGTTACTGCTCCTGTTATACATATCCAACAATTAGAGGTATACCGATATATGGACTGGCCAATATTTGTATTAAATATTTAGCTATCGCCCTTCTTTTTTTTTTTTTTTTTTTTTTTTGAAAGCCAATGTTTGATCAGTAGTAAAAATGTTATAAGATATTTGATCAGGCACCTGTGTAGGCAGCACTTGAGGTTCAATAAATGTTGAAAGAGTACAATGTAGATAGGTAAGAAACAATGATACGTTTCTGCCCAGTTTCAAACTTGGGGACCTTTTGGTTGTGAATCGAGCATGATAACTACTACACTATAGAAACTTACAATGTGTGTGTATGTGTACATGTATTAATTACTTAATTCAAATTGCTGCACAAAAAAAAAAATCTGAATTATCTGAGTATTTCAATTGTATTTTACCGTCACTGTGCTTTAATGAAAAAAATCTGCCTAAAAATGGGCATTGTCCTTAGATAAACCCTTACCAACAATCCTCAATTATATACACTGTACATTTATATATGTTGTTATTATTACAGTATGCACACAGAGTCATCTTCAATCAGTGTTTTTATTCATTGTGTGAAGCAAGTGAAAGACAAAATGTACTTTTGAAAATAATGTGGTGCATAAGAGGTTAAATTGTTTAGTAATTCATTGGACTCTGAGTATTTTATCAAGAGTACTTACTAAGAATATTAAGACTCTCTTCAAAACTGTTTACAGGCATAATTTATCTACCTTTGGCATTTTTTTCTATTTCTAAGCCCTATTAGAGTTTTATTACAATTTCAATAAAAGCAGTCAAGCAAATTTGATTACTCCACTGGCAGATTATTTTATTTAATACAAGATAATTTGATTGCATTTAAGAATATTTGGCGACTTTACTGAGGAGCCGTTGTTTCAGTGTTGCTTTTACTGCTCTAAAAGTAGAGCATGAAACATTCATGAGTAAGAAATGCAGTGTATTATGCTTTCTGACATCTTTAATAATGGCAAAAAGCCAGTTGGAATGGCAACAGCTTTTGGTAGAAAGTGTTATTTCCTCACATACACACTGGCACATAAACGTCCTTTAGAAATATTAAAGATTATATATTGCAAAGCAGAGTAATAAAGCAACATTTTCCTATAATCAAATTAAAACTTTATGCATAAATCCTACAGTGAAATATCACAGCCTGAAAACGTTTAAATCAGGGGTGTCGAACTCATTTTAGTTCAGGGGCCACATTCAGCTAAATTTGATGTGCAGAGGGCTGAACCAGTAAAATAATGACAGAATAATATATAAATAATGTCCACTCTAAACTTTTCTTTATATTTTACAGTGAAAAAAGTAAAATGAAAAAAAACTATAATCACTATTATGCTTTACTTTATCATTTCCACACGTACATTATAACTCACAGATCACATTGGATCGACAGATACACAAAATATTTAGTAACAGGTGGAATATTATTAAAATTACACATACTTCTCTTCAGAGATTTCAGGTTATTCTGATTTTTTGTGAAATTATACTTTGTTTTAGTCTAAATATATGAAAACTTTTACATTGACAAAGACAAAAATTTGGATTTGGGAGTATTTATAGGTTATTATGACATTGAATTGGTCTCAATGCGGAACCTGAAGTAAAATTAATGTTAATATCTTCAGTGTAATTTTAGCATTTTTCCTTTGGCGGGCTGGATTTGGCCCCCGGGCCGCATGACCCCCGTGACCCTAGTGAGGATAAAGCAGGTTTAGAAAATGAATGAATGAAGGAATTAATGTTGACATTTTAAGTCATAATGCCCTTTTACAGTTAACCTGTAGCTGTGTAAACACTCAAAACCTTCATTATTTCTGTATTTTCACTTTTATGCATTGCATTATTAATATAATTGAAGAGCTCTTTTCCAAAACGCTATATATCCATTTTCAAAAATTAAGTGTTTTTATTGTCTTTCTCTGTCTGAAATCTGTGTTATAATCTTTAAAATTGTTATGCAAATAACAACATTAACCTAGTTCCAATTTTCCTGATGCTATCTTAAAATCAGGTTGTAAAAAAATAAAATAAAAATTGTAATCAAATGGCTTTTATAGCAGTTTGTAAAAGAGCTCTTCAATTGTCCTTTCCATTTTGCAATTGTCTTATGTTCTGCAGGGAATTTGAGAATATGTCTCTAAGGTAAATAACTGCCTGTTACTTACAAAATAATTATTATTCTTATGGTTAATATGATACATTTTCAGAATATTCTCAGCTGGTGTCGAGTACAGTTTTTTTTTTTTTTCTTTGTTTGTTTGGGTAACCAGTTTTAATGCTGTCAATGCAGTCAAACATATGACGACTGACTCTGAGTTTTTCAGCAGACTCTCTTTATTATCCATCAGGCAATGTGTACCACTCACATAAGGAAGCGGTAAAGAAAGACAGATTAAAATTACCTTTAATTGTAATTAGTTGAGTGTAGGGTAAACACTGTCTGACCCATGCTGGGAAATACTTGTTATATTGATTATCAGATATACAACCAAGGCCTGATAAAGAGAACTAGGCTTCTTGTGTCGCTGTGAAAAACACCATTAGAGCTGTTCCTCCTGGGAAAATTTCCTAGATTGTTCAGAAATGATTAGAGGTCTTTGGCCTCAAATTATCAGCTGGCAGCAAAACTGTGATATTGCTCATTTTTTTCCACTGTGTTTTGAGAAACCCAGGAGATAAGAGTCTCATCCATTCCCTATTCATAGGACCCACTTAGATATGCTTTCATGTAAAACACTTTTAGTTGAGTTTTTTCTTTTTTAACTGCTCGTGTGTTTAGTAAAATGAAGTTGTTTAGGTTTTTAGATGAATAGACTTGATTTGACCGTTAAGACAAATTGCATGTTAGATCTTTTTAGCTGGAACCAACCTCACCAGAGCAGCAGTACTTGTGTGATGCAGTTTCTAAGTATTTTCTAATATCTTTAAACAATTCATGCATACAGATAAAACTGCAGTCATTATAACATTGAATGATAACAGCAGATTATGTGGAGTTACGAGTTAGTAGTAATTAGGATTTGCTTAAATGCGCCTTATCGATGCAATCATCAAACTTTCCTTTGTCAGATTAGGTCCTTCTCAGTCTCTCATATTGTTTTCCTTTTTTGACTTTGGCTTTGAATGTTGTGCTTTTTAATGGCTTTCAGCAGCTCTAGTCTAATGTGATTGAAGGAGCCACTATGAGGATGCTTTTTAAGAGGACCCAGGAGCTCCCATTGATTTTTCAGGACTTAAGGTGGCCTTTACAATCAAACTGCAGAACATTTTAAAGAGATGATGTTTTGGCCCAAACTAAAATTTGTCTTATCTAAAGCCTTCCATCTGCAACGATTTCTCTCAAACCAACAATGATTTTTCACTTCAGCAGTTCATTTTTTTTTTTTATTATTATTTGTAAAATGTCAGAAAATAACAGAAGAAGTAATCAACTTCTTACTAGGAAATTCAACAACTCAGATAATAAAATTTAACTTGCAAACTTGGAAAAAGGAAACTTCAACTTTTATTTTTTTCTCACAAAACCTATTGTAATGGTTTGCAGTTAATTTAATGTCAACATGTCATCAGTTAATTGGTGCAGCTTTACAACAGAGAAAATAAGTTTTCACTCCAGTGCTACGTTACGTGTAAGCGTTAGTGGAATCTAATTGCAGAAGTGTAGTAATTAGTGTATAATTACCTGAAAATAAGACTGTGTGATCTCCACAGTCATCTTCTTGGAGAAAGAGCATTGACAGTCATCTCTATAGTTGCTAATTAAAAGTAGGCTATGTGATGAGATGAAATGATCTTCCCTTTTATATTGTATCTTAAATGTACAGCTGCAGTATCATACAAAAAGGAGGCTAACTGTTCCCCATTTCCTGCTAACCCTCTTCTCCTCTTCCCTCTGTATGTATGTATTTCACAAAAAACACTTTAGAAGGATCTGAAAGGCATTAATCTGTAAATAAAAGAATATATATCGTCTGTAAAATGTGTATTACTGTGGTGGTGTGTGGTGTGTTATAAGGACAAAATAATCTTGTTGTGTGATATATGACCAGTTACTATTCAGTTCAGTTAACCATCATCTATATATATATATATGTGACACAAGCCACTTAAGGATTTGCTTAAGTTATTTTATTTTATCACAATATATCACAATAAGTCTAGTGAAATAGGATCATGTCACAGGCCTTGCTTAAAATTAATTTCCTTTTTATGCAAATAAACAAAAAAAAAGGTTTAACATAAGTCCTGGCTCCAACTGTCCACGTGTTGAAGTGTCCTTGGGCAAGACGCTGAACATTAACTTGCTCCCAGTAGGGCCTGGCAGTGCCTGGCATGGCAGCAGCCACCCATTTATGAGTGAATGTGAGGCTTTGGATACATGAAGGTGTGGAAAAAGCACTATATCAGTACAGTCCATTTAACAGGATTCCAATTTTGTTAGTTTGTGCTCTCATCCAACTTGATTAAAATGCCTCCCACACACAACTCACAAGCAGCTATTGTCTTAAGTTTTTTTTTGTTTTGTTTTGTTTTCTATATGACCATGAAATGGTAGTTGCAGGTGCAGAGCTTTAACTTCGGTCTGTTTTTATTTACCTCAAATGCACTTAGACATTCTTTAAACATCACAACTTAAAAAAAAAAAAAACAGTTTTGTGCATACTCAGTTGATTCAAATCAATCTTTAATGTAGTTTTGCTATAACAGAATTCCATTACATTAGTGAGTTATCGTGTCCTCTCCTGTTCTTCAGCTTATATCATCGATTGTGAATCAGCCTAAAAGGAAAATTGATTATTTGATGGTGTTTCAATGAGGCGAGTGCAACTTTTTTTTCTCTTTGATATCTAATTATGGTATTGACAGTTTTGTTTTATCCATGTTTATTGATGTATATTTAAATATGTGCAGTCATTGTGAGGTTATTTTCACACATTATTGAGTACTACTAGTCCTTCCACACAACCTGCAACATTTTAGGGTAAAAACCACATTTAACTACACTACATAAGAATCTGAGCCCATGACTGGATTCTAGCTACCTTATTAGAAGAATGAGTCTCAACTGGAGCCTGTTGAAGTTTGTCCTGATTTCCCCAGTGACCAGCAGACCAAAGCTTTTTATTGCTGTGACAAAAAGGACCCTGGACAAGTTTTGTGGAAGCGAGAACCACCTAATAGCAAAGTTTAAAAGTTTAGAAGCTGCTTTTACTCTTTTCCTGCTTTTTAAATTATCTCACTTCAGTCTTGCAAGTTATGTTGAAAAATCTTTGTTATTTAAAATGGAGCATTTCAGCCTCTTGTCATTATTCCAAGGCTGATCTTCTTTTGTGCTTCTTTTCCTCATGCATTATTTTGTATGATATTTTCAGCACCACATTCCATTTGACACTTAATTCATTACTATCATATAAGATTTTGCAGCTAATTTCACTTTATTTCATTTAAGTGAATTGAACAAGCGTGAATTAAAACCAGAGCTTAGAACTGAATTGGAAAAAAATGTAAGTGAAGTGTGAGTGACGTTAGTATGTTAATGATATTTTACTGTGAATCTGCTGTGGTTTCGTGTTTTAGTGGAAGCTTCTAGTAGGACTGCTGAGTTTCTTTAGTCGAGCGATGTTCTAATCCTCTTGACATATATGTTATCTGACAGTTCAGTCTGTCTCAGTTAGCTGAACCACAGCATCAGACTTTAAGCTCAGCCCACATAGAATTGAGCTGGATTCTTATACTTGCTTTCATTTTCATATTACAAATTGCCTTCTGTAAGGAAATCTATAGGGAAATTTAGAGAAGAAAGGATCTTTTCTCTATCAAAGAGACAAAAATCTCTCAAACCCCACAAGATACATAAAGTATTAAAAAAAAATTATATATATATATATATATGTGTGTGTGTGTGTGTGTGTGTGTGTGTGTGATCATTGTAACCCCAAGAATGAATAAAGTGTGTATAAAGGTGAACATAGGTATTCTAGTTGTTAGTAAATTATAGTGGAAAATATGTAGGATAAATTATTGTTTAAAGCAGAGTATTGTAGGGTCTTTTTTTTTTTTTTAAAGGAAACATGAATTATAACTTCAGTCAGATATATCCACTATCCTTATCATATTTTATTCATACATTTCTCTTAATTACTAGCAGTTTGTGCTGACATGTCCTTGAGCAAGGCACTTAGTCCCTCATGTACTCCCCGGGTCCCTGACATGGCAGCCCACTTCTCCTGATCTGCAGTGATATATTCCTGCATGTTCAGATACTGAAATTGAACATTCAGTTTCAGTACTTGTTGCATTTCCTCGCGTATACTGAGAAATAAAGATTGTTGATTGTAAAATCTTTTCAGTGCATCCATGCTTTTGGCCCAACAGAGATATTGAAATAACAACATTTTTGCATATTTATTTTCATGGATTTTGTGTAGCTCTATGGGTTTTGCTCTGTTGATGAATGAACTAATTATGGATATGTTTCTGCTAGTTATGAGACTGCTAGGAAAGAAAAAAAAAACCTGTGCCAACAGAGACTTGTCCCTCTGGAGCTCCGTCACCTCATCTAAACTCCCTCTGAAGTTACAAAGCAGTAAAGCACATTCAGACTGCAGTGAAATATGTAACATGGTGCTCTAGTGTCCAAAAAAAATCAAGATGTTTACTCATTGCATCAGTTTGTTGGCTAATCCCACCTCATGGCTTCATAATTTGACATGGTAGGATGATGAAGTAGACATGTATTCAGATGATTTGCTTTTATTCATTATCTCTAAGAAAACCTGCAGTGTTAGGTTACATCTCGCAGCTCTCATGCTATTTTCCAGCAGCTACAGTTGAAGTCAGAAAAAAGAGCTATATCAGTGGACAGGGTCATTTCATGATACTTGCATCTGATGTTTCTAAGATTATATCATGCCACTTGTTATAGAGATTATTCTTTAATTTTAGTCTTAAGTCTTTATCGACCACAGTTAATTGAGCTTCTTCATCTTGATATGAATTCCAGATATTATTTTATCTTACTTTATTTCCCCCACTTTAGAATTAACGGATGACTGTTTGACTGTAAAGACAAAATGTGTTAACAGGCTGAATATGAAAATCACAGGTGCCTCTATATATGTGCCAATTATAAAACAGGTGTGAATATCTTTAATTTGATCAATTGGCAGGAAAATATAAGTGGAGGATTTCATTATGCATGCATTAGATACAAGGTGGAATTTAGCGGGATCTCATGCATAATGCAGACATTTATATGAACAACAGCTGCATCACCCTAGAAAGATACCTTCACAGCAAATCAGTGCACAACTTGCATAGTAAATTACATTTCGAAACCTAGTTAGCATGTTATAATACAAGTAGAATAATAGCAAAATGATCTGGTCCCAAAAGGTTTTCATGGACTGAGAGTGAATTAGAGAATTATTAGATCTGTGGATTCCTGTCCAGACTTCATATACGGTATATGTAGCTTATAGTTTGGTCTTTGTGCCTTAAAAAATGCATTAGCACTGAAAAAAGAGCTGGTGCTTTGCCATATCCATATTTATAGCTGTGTCATCCAGGACCTAGTGTTCTAAAATGGCAAGTAAACAAAACACAACTGCCCATGAGAATGTGAAGTAGAAACTGTGTTTCAATAAAGAGTGAATTTGTTGTCTGTTTGTGTTTTGTGAGCTGGATATGGGAGTTTGTTATGACATTATTGCCTGGATTGTTTAACCAAGTGAGAACACTGTGCCATGCAACGCAGATACCAGCGTGAGTCAAATATGTCATTGAATCCCTTTGACTCGATCCAGAGCAGTTATCACAGAAAATAGGATCGGATGACTGTGATGGCAGTGTTGTACCGCTCCATCTCGGGGCCACAGAGCATCAGGACATCCTGTGAAGGTGACACTGCACCAGCACCTTGCAACAAAGCAACACACAGCCTGCCTGGAACTGATATTCCTCAAATTCCCAGGCCAATTACAGAAGGGGAGCCTCGGCGGTGTCTGTAATAGACTTAGTTCAGGAGGATGACAAGTGCTTCAGTTCTGCAAAATACGGTGAGATGTGCTTTATGTGCAACATCTTTTCTAACTTGTGTTTTATTGTACAAGTGGAGTGTCCTGTATGTCCTGAAGCGCTGTGCTGTATGATAGCTGTAACTGAAAGTCTGCTTGAAAAGAGCTTTTATTTGAAACTTGAGTTAAGAAGAGACATTGGAGCTACAGGAAACATAGCCATTTGATCATTTCTCAAAGCATTCTTCAAGCACTTTGCACTTATTATCCCAGTGTGTCAGTGGACACCTAGATACACTAACAGGGCATTTATTCTTCTCTTTATCCCCCCCAGGACATAATGTCAGAGGGGGTATCGTGATCAGTATGTCTGCTTGTCTATCTGGTTCTGGTCATCATCACAGGGCTGAAAACTGTATTTCTACTTTAAAATATTTTTTAAAAGATAGCCTGAACTTATCAGTAGAATATTAAGAATAAAGAGGTCAAACATTATGTTAGCGTACTGTGACTACTAGAGAGAGTACTGCCATCGGGCCTTTACTAATGACAAGTAATGATGGAGACGTGGTAAGAAACAACTTTTTTTTTGGTAATCAACTGTTTTTATGTATTTTAATTTTTAAAATGGCAAGAATACACAAACAATTTCAACATTACACAACAAAACATATACACTACACCTACATAACTCACAGAAAACGGAGGTGATTTGTAGTTTTACTGTAGCTGTTTTCTGCTAACAGAGCTATAATGTAAACTATCAGCTGATGTAGCATGTGAAGATTATAAGGTACTATTATTTTGACCACCTGCCAAAATATCTAGCTAAGACTTTTAGTTTGAAGAAAAACTTAATAATACCACACAGCAAACATGTATAAACAATGAGTTTTATACATAATTTAATGAGTGATACAGTCTGTGGATACATAGTGTTTATTCGTTGGTGGTTCTGGTATGTGACATCCCTCTGTTGTTGAGAATTTGGAATATCAATAATGTATAGAACCACCTCACCTGCTGTCAGTTTATAAATAAAAGAAAAATGGGCTAACATCATTAACAAATAACAAGTACCAGAAAAATTTCTCTATGCATTTTACCACCGTATGGACGTGGCCATCACAGGTTTTGCATTTTTGTTCAATGTGATGACCCCCTTAGAGTTTATATTTAAGGACAACTTGCTATTCTGGAGGTGTTATCCCTCTGAGGACAGAAAAGGTCAGCTTCTCCGCACCTTAGTCAGCAACATTTGTTCAGTGATATGTAAGGAGGAAGATCACAAAGTCCTCTCAGAGTGTCCAGTTACACAAACACATGAAGGGAATCAAAAACAAGGATGCTGTTGTTTTGCAGATATGTTACAGGACTGGTAATCAAAGTGAGTTATGTCTTCCTTTGTATCCACTGGCGAACACCAGTGTGAAAAAAAAAAAAAATCACCTCAGCAAGTGCAGAGTGACAGATGGAAAACAACATAGTTAGGTTTCATTTAGTAGTGATAAAGAAACAGGCGCACAGAGGAAAAAAAAAAAAAAAATGAAACGAAAAATGAAGATATGTGAGGTGGATAATCATCAGGTTAAATCTGTGTTTTTGTATTCCATCTGCTAGACTGAGACAAACTTTATTGATCCACAAGGGAAATTACTTGATCACAATAACTCAATTGCATACAAAAACAGTGTTGAAAATAAAACAAAAGTGTGAAGAGATAAAAGCAATAAAAAATATGAATAAAATACATTAATAAAGAAGAAAAACTATGAGATTTGCATATGTACAGACAGGAAAATGGAAGTAAATATATAAATATATATATTTAAAGTGACTAAAGTGTAGTAATGTGAATTCTAAGTATTAGAAAATGAGCTCCAGCTGATTAAATATTCTCTGTAAATAGAATATATTTTAGTCAGATCTGCCTTCGTAACTGTGTTGGGCCAGTGTGTGGAATGTTTCCACAGGATTTTAAAGTAGTCACTGAGGCGGCAGAAAAAGCATTTTGTCAGATCACAGAATTATTCATTAAAGGTAGAGTTGTTATAGTCAGCAGCACAGTAAAATACAGAAAACCATACATGAGGTGCGTTCAAGAATGGAATGTTAAAAGCTGTTTGACTGGAGCTATTCACATTCCAGTCCAGGTAAATGGACACTGAATCACACATTTTCTTTCAAAGCTGTATTAATAATGTTAAAAAAAAAAAAAAAAAAAAAAATCAACACAGAGGCCAGTAATTTTTTGCATTGTATTTCAGTGAAAGACCACATTGAACAAATATTTTAAGGGTTTTGGGAACTGTAACACTCTGCAGTCTTAGCTGGATTCCCATTTGAAGACTAATATCACTTTCATCTCTGCGTCAAGTAGAAAGATTTGTCACATATGCATTTATTCAGTCTTCAGTCAGCATACAGCAGCAGGAACACGCCTTGCTGATTCTTAAAAAATATTCTTTCAAGGTAAGAAACTACTGCTTTTTCTTATTCAAAGTGTTTTTCCCCTTTCTTAAATATGTAAGTAAAAGTAAGAAGTAACATTTTATATGTCGTGCATTGTGTTTTTGTAACAAGCAGAGATGCTTTGCTAAATGATGTTAAAATATGAATATGCTTTAAATTGTTCCAAAAACACAAGGGGTTATATTGCTTGTACCTTCTAATATTAACCCTTTCATGCATGAATTATGACAACATTAATCAAGATTTGTTTTCCCCTCAGTATTTTATTCCTCTTTAGACGTGAAAAACACAATGAAATTCAATATTTTTCTTATAAACCTATTTTTCACGGATTTGCAAAAATGTCCACTCCTTTCAACACAATGCGTTTAATTTTTGAAGCAAAGAAACATGTTTTTAATGACATATTGTGTGAAAAGTAGGACATAACAAAATTTGTAATGCTGCTAATCTGATGTTTTTCTCACATTTTAACACACTTTAATACTAGTCTGTACTCACTTGGGTGGTTGTCTGATGACCAAAGGGTTGGCAGTGATCCGGATCACCTCCAAAATTTAATCATCTGTTCCGTGTCTCAGAGCGAACATTTCCTAAAAATTTCATTAGGTTTGGTCAATAATTAACCGAGATACTGAGAAACAACATTTTTGGCCCCATTGACCCCAATGTTAACAAAAATTTCAAAGTGATCCATAATCCAGGATTTCTTCCGGATCACCCCTAAAAGTTAATCATTTCTTCCTTGTGCCACTGCCAACAAATCCTGAAAATTTCATCAAAATCCGTCCATTACTTTTTGAGTTATGTTGGTAACAGTCAAACAGATAGACAAACAGAAACAAAAACATACTCCTTGGTGGAGCTAACAATTGATTTAAACTCAAACATGTTACTGCAGATCAGGTTTATGAAGAACAGCAAAGTAATGGTATGACTGTCAGTGTATTTGATGGTGCATAAGCTTCCACTGTGTCGGCTGCTATAGAACTAAAACAACAAAATCCATGAATATATAAGAGAACAGCTGTAGAAGAACTGTCCACTGTAGTAAAGGACCTAAAGGTATTACAATGTTTAGAAAAATGAACGCTGAATTTATGCTATAGATACTAATTGGATTATAAACACATTGTAGGAGCCATGAATGAAGTCAGATGTATTATGTTGGGGTATTATGGATTAAACATTGAGGTTTGTTATTGTTTAAGATATTGTTTATTGTTTTGTGTGTTAATGTTAATGTTAATGAGTCATTAGTACTTCACGGATATCAGTGCAGACGTTAATATATAGACACCTGCTCACTTATGTGGAGAGACAGAGGGAGGGTGGGGACGCCATATTTTTTTGTTGACTGCTATTATCTTTGATCATTTTAATTCTGAGTTTATGCACAGTATTATTATATTTACCTCCGCCGAGGAGGTTATGTTTTTGCCGGTGTTTGTCCATCTGTCTGTCTGACTGTTAGCAACATAACTCAAAAAATTATGGACGGATTTTGATGAAATTTTCAGGATTTGTTGGCA
>JAPSES010024002.1:0-13212 GCA_029822895.1 Maxillicosta whitleyi
TTTTATAATTAAATATCATACTAAACAAACTTTTACAATGAACTATTAATACCCACGTGGGAGCTACCTGTGAGTTTATTAACAAACACAGTCTATATTTTGTCTCTATATGCTCAGCCCTTTGATGAACTCTTTGCCCTTACGTAGCTGGGATTGGCTCCAAGTGACACCCCCCTCCCCCCGGGACCCTAGTGAAGATAAAGCAGGTTCAGATGATGAATAGATGAATGAATATTACACCATTATTTTCTTTATGTTGTAATTTTTTTTGTGTGTGTGTGTGTGAGAAAAGCTTGTATTTTCCTGTTTAATTCACTGGTCGTGTAGATGTTCATAAAAGCTCAGATTAAAGTTTGGGATTATTTTATCAAAAACAGAAAAAACAAAAAAAGAAAAAGTAACTTTTTTTCCCCATAAAACACATCATTAACTGAACATAAAAACACTGTCACTGTCATTGATGCAACTCCATGGGTTTTACTGGTGAATCAATGCTATACCAGACGACAGTGTTTCCACGGCAACTACGGAGCCTCGGAACATCCAAATGGGTCATATCTGAAGACCATGAAAAGATGACAAACTGTATTTCACACCAGTTATTTCCATGAATTGATCAGATTAGTGGATCAACAGGCATTAAACGCTATAGATCAGTAGATGGGTTTGGTTGATGGTTGCGGTTTGGGTCTTTATGGGTTCAGTCTTCAGCTTTAGTGGATAAAAAAATGTTTATATTGGGCTACTGGGATACTTTTTCCCACTTTTATTAATGCAGCCCATGCTATCTTTTCATTTCATTGCAATGCGGTATTATAATCCTGCCAGTACATGTAAGTAAAGGTCAATAATGATGGGTTTCTCAGGGAGATGGCTATTAATATAACCTCTTTGAATTCCTTCAAAATGGCAAAGCACTAAAGTTGATGCATATTTGTTTGGAGTTCCTAATATGAAGCAGAATTTTGATTCTGAAGCGCTAACACTATACATATTAGTAGTTTGCAGAAATGGGTGGGGGTGGGGGGGGGCTGTCGTACACTGTCGAGTCTGGAATATCACTGTTATTGTTTGACATGTGGTTCTAATATTTTCCTCACCCTTACTGGAAAACTCAATCAAAGTTGAAGCCCTTTGCTTTGGGAAGCTTCTGATTTGTTATTTCAGCTCTGCATTAATGTTATGTTTCAGTTGCTTTAGATCTACAGCCCTTTATTTGTGTCGCTCTCATGCTCTTGAAACACATTTTTCATCTTCTGTACATCTGAAAGCATCTCATATACCATATCTCTGTTTTTTTTCTCCCCTAAGAGGCTTACCGTTTCTTTCGGAGCGACAATGGTACAAATTGGGAAAAAAAACCAAACTTATAAGCCTTATATATGTCGAGGGTCTTATTGGCTTTCCCGATTCGAGGTTAGATACGTCGCAGTTCGAGCTGGACTTCGGAGCACCCAATTTCCGTGTAAAGGAACATGGCTGAATGGTGTTCTTTGCTGTAGCGCTGGTGTTGTGATCGATGGTGGGGTATGTTGCTGCCGTAGCCTCTTCTATTGCTGATCTGATCTCGGCGGACCCATGGGGAGGGAGCTAATGGCCAAGTTATGGAAGCGGTCCTGTACCGCCGCCCACTCCAGAGGTGTTCAGTCATGAAGGTCGTTACTGTAATGGAAAAGGTTTGTTAAGTTCCACTTGTCTGCGTGCACTACATGACTGGGAGATAGCCCTGAACACCAGCAGAGGGGCCGACAAGGAGGGGAGTGAACTTTCAGACCACCGCTACCTGAGGATAGCATCCACTACAGTCTACTTCCACGTGTTTTTACCGCTCTGATGTATTGTCTAAGCCAGTGGTGCTAAACATACGGCCTGTGGGCCAAAACTGGCCATCCAAAGAGTCCAAATAGGCCACAAGATGAATCTACGAAGAGCAAAAGTTAAACAGAGGATATTAAAGTTTAAGGTTTTCACACTTATTTTAGTTCAGAACTATGTAATCTTATGTAAAATAACAGAATAACAAATGGTTCACAACACAACAAACCCCACCCCTCAGACAAATTATAGCTTAATTTGGTATCGATCCAGTTGATGTCATCATGTCTATGCGTGTGCTGATGTCAACATATCAATTTTCTCTGTATATCTGCCAAGTGTGAAGAAAATTGAAACAGTTTTTTTCAAAATCTGAACTTGGATCAAATTTTCTCAACAATATTTACATGTATTCTGGGTCACCGTCGATATAGGGACTGGGTAGCCCAGTGGCTTTGGTGCGGAAGATTGCCAGTTTGAGAATTTTTAACAATATTATGACTCAATTTATCATTTGTTCATGTGCGTTACACACAATGAGCCTGTTTCCATTCACACCAATACTGCGATCATTATCAGATTATTCCAGTGATCATACAAACAGGATAATCTAAGCGACTGTGTAGCTTAGTGGTTTACGCCACTGGCTTTGGTGCGGAAGACTGCCGGTTCGAGTCCCAGGTGGGCCCTTGGAAAAGGTCCTTTATGCAATACACACCTATACCTGTAGCCACAAGGGGGCAGTGTGTCATTGTTCTGGTCCCAAACCCAGATAAATACAGAGGGATGTGTCAGGAAGGGCATCCAACGTAAAACCTGTGACAAATCTACATGTGATTGTGATTGGCTGTGGCGACCCCTGAAGGGAAAAGCAAAAAAAAAAAACATTCATTCTGGGTAACAGTCTATAAACCAAGTTTGGTTTGAATGAATGAACCAATAGTTTTGCTGCTAAAGTGTTAACACACAAACAAACTCAACCAAAACTTATAAATAATGACCAAAGTCCAAATTTTCTTGTTGGTTTTATGTGAATAAGTACATTTGAATTTACAAACTATTCTATAATTAATAAAATATGTTCTAGGGAGGATTTTTTATTTTTTTTGCCCTGACTTTTTGGCAAATTTCATATTATATCACGATCATTTTTCTGGCTCATAAGCAACAATTATTGCAGCATAATTTCATGTATTTACATTTTCTGAAATCCATTGCATTCTTTTGTCTTTAAATACGTCCCTGCATATGTTTGTAATGTCTGAAATGATTCTGCCTGCTTCGCTTTAATCTAACGGGGATTTTTTTAGGAATGCGTGACTATTTAAAAATACTCATACACTTGCAAAGTAATAACCCAAACAGTATTTAGCAGGAGTTAATTTGACAGTCAGGAGTCTTCAGTCTCCACACAGCGTGCTCAAGCCTCTGTACTCAGCAGTTCGTTGAATCCTAATGAGTGCATTTCTACCAGTAACAGCAGAAACAATGGCTGCGACGCTTTTCATTTGTACTTACAACAGCAGCTCTGCCTCGCTTCTCCGATCACTAACAGTCACTGGAATATTCCGTACTGCAGATTAGCGTCTCTAATCAGCATTCATGCAAAGCCGAGATGTGACTGTGAATCATGCACACGCCCACCTTCAGAGAGGAGAATTTGTCAAAATCGATGGAAAAATACTCTGAGATGAAATGAATTGGTCTCTCATGGTGATGTGCAAATTCACAGATGCCACAAGAGTCACAGTTGCTTTGTGTTTGTGTTGTGGGTGTTTGTGTTTAGATGATCACTGTAGTGGTTCTGCGGAACAGCTTTTTATTGTTGCTGTTGTTATATCACTAGAAACTCTACAGTTTTGCATCATTTTTGGACAAATATGTAGATGAAGAGAAGACAGAGTCTACATTTTGCTGAACGTACAGCTGCAGCGTTCCTATAAATTACATAACATGGGGAATAATTTAACCCGTCAGAGCTTTACAATGAGTCAAACATGTTTTTTTATTCCAACACTGGTTTGTCAAACATGCAAAGTACAGAAATTAGACTGAGTATATTAACAGTTATGGGTGTAGTTCAGGTTCCACGTACAGACTGATGTGATCTGAAGTAAAATAATGACATAATAACCTAGAAATAATGACCCCAAATGTTATTCTTGGTTTAATGTGAAGAAAAAATATCATATTATTCATATAAATAATGACAATTCTAAACTCTTGGTCTCGTTTTAGTGCAAAAAAACCCCAAAACACATAAAATTATAAAAATATTTACATCAATAAACTGTCCTTTAACAATAAAACCTGAATATATTCAACAAATATGTAACATGATATATGAAATATACATGACAGGTTTAATTGGTTTGTTATCTGTACATGTTATAAGCTTTATGTGTGCATGTTCACACTGCAACAAATACCACGCACCGAGGGTTAAGGTTATGTGAGCCGGACCATCTGAAGTAATCTGCAACGTTTATTTAGCAAAATTCATTTAGAGGCCCAAACAAATAAAATCCATGTCATCATATTCTACATACTCCTACTGCTTTAACACTTTGGCAGCAGATGTTCAATAACAGCCTGGCTCTAAATACCACAGAGATCTATGAAAAATCTGTTAACAATAAAAAAAAAAAAATAAAAAAAAACCTTTCACAACAACATCTGACTGTGATGCCGCCGTCACTGAGCCACGGTCATGTGACTACCGCAGAATTTCTTTTATCTGAGAGTTAGCGGTCATGTTTGACCAAGTAGAAAACAGGCTGATTCACGGTCAGTGGCTGATTGATTAGTAAATCTCAGGTGAAAAGTACAGTGGCATCACCAGAGACTCGAGACACAAACTGATATTGGTTTTTATTCAGCTTTGAGCATCAGGTCAGTCCATGTGGAATCACCTGTAGACCGACCGTGTCCACTGCGCTTCATGGTTTTACTATGAAATTATTAGGCCTTGACCTGAAATGTCCTGTTTTTATAGAATAGAATAAGCATTATTGTCATTGTAAAATTACTACTGTACAATGGACGACGGGCGGCTGTGGCTCAGTTGGTAGAGCGAAAGGGTTGGCGGTTCAAATCCTGGCTCCCATTGTCCACATGTCAAAGTGTCCCTGAGCAAAACACTGAACCCTAAACTGCTCCCAGTAGGTCTGGCATGGTACATTAGTATAATATCCTCCTACTGGTGTATGAGTGTATGTGAATGGGTGACCGTGAGGTTTTGTAAAGCACTTTGAGTACCAAGGTGTAGAAAAGAAGTATAGAAGAGCAGAACATTTACAAATGAGTGGAACACAATTCTATTGTTCTATTCTATAAAGTGCTCAATATAAATGCTTATATGTATGACCTGTACATCAAAAAAAATAAATAAATAAACAGGTAAAAAAATAAAAATAGTAAGTTTCTTTCAGTTTTTCCCTTCCGGTGTCACCACAGCGATTCACATTCGCATGTTGATTTAGCACAGGTTTTTACGTCGGATTCCCTTTCGGACACAACTGGGCTTGAATCCCCTTGTGGCTACTTTGAGATGTATAGCATAAAGGACCTTTCCCAAGGGGTCACCTGGGTCTCGATCCGGCAATCTTCCAAACCAAAGTCAGTGGCGTTAACCACTGAGCTACCTGGTCACTACATAAAAGACAAATATGAAAACAAAACATATATATATATATATAAAAACACAAAAAATAAAACCAAAAAACATGCAGTTCACTGAAACGAACAGTCTTTTCAGAGTAAGGCGACGTAACGCAATAGAACAGAAAAGTGTTGAAAATATCCGTTTTAGCGTGGAAACACTTTTATTGTCTTAAATTTACTTTTATGATATAGTTCTAATATTATTCCAACCACAAACAATGATAATGCGTCAAATATTAGCATTAAATGTTAGCAGTAAATATGATTTAAGTTGTGCTATTCCATTACATGAATACTTTTTCCTCTTTTTGCTAAAACTTCGACAAAAAAAGCCCAGGTCAGCATTAGAACCTCATACTGTTTAATCTCAAAAAAGAAAATAGCGTGAGTACATTCTGTATATAAGCGTATATTCTCCTAATTCAAGTGTTAAACCTGTGCAGAGCTTGGATTTTAACTGAAGACGCAGTTCTGCTCCCACATTAAAAAAAAAAAAAAAAACATCAAGGAGTTTTCACCAGATTGGAGACACTAATGTTGTTATTGGAGCGCGATGTATGTTTGTCTCTGTAGTCCGCACGCATGAGTGGCTGCCGCTGGTTCACTGCTCCGAATATCCCCAATACCTGGACTCAAGGATACAAGGAGACGCTCGTCAGACCTTTTTCCCCCGGTGGATGATGGGAAACGACATGAACAGACAGTAGACACGCGGACAATAACAACAAACAAACTCAGACAGACAGTAACGCATGCCTGTCTCTTAAGCGCATACGTGTACGAAGCCAAACATGCGAGTAGACGTGAGTGGAATGCATCTGTGTCTATGCTCTTTATCCAAGCGCAGGTAGACAGATGCATGTTAGATCTGCATGCACGGTCACTGAACATCACATAAACACTCATAAACACTAGTTTTATCAACAAACTTTTAATAGTTTACGTCCACAAAATGCTTTGTTTTTGGTCTTTGTTTATGACTAAGGGAAATAAATATGTTGGTAATATTTCTGTTTACATGGAACTGATTAAAACTAGGGTTTTGTCTAAGTTTTCCATACACATTATAGACGAGCAAATTACAATGTCACCTGATAAGAACTAACATGAACAAAATGATCATTGGTTCTATAAGTGCTGGTTTGGGGTGTTGGGACAGGTGAGGTCCAGTTGTAGAGGCTCTAGAGTCTGTGGACTAAACCGACCTGCACTTACAGCTCTGTTCGTCTGTACGTTATTAAAACCTCAAACCTTCACATCCAGAGGCATCGGCTGAGGGGGTTCAGGCACCAGGACATGATGAGTACGTCTTTGGTGAGATGTTTGGGGTACGTCCACCTGGATGGATGGATGGATGGTTGATGGGACATTGGATGGATGGAATCATTTGGTTGGTTTGAAAGATAAGTGGATGGATGGATGGGTGGAATGGTTTGGTGGGTTTGAAAGATGGATGGATGATGTGATGGATGGATGGATTGATTTGTGGATGGATGGATGGATGGATGTGTGGGTGGTTGGATGGATGCGTGGTTGGATGGATGGAATCATTTGGTTGGTTTGAAAGATAGGTGGATGATGGGATGGATGGATGGATAGATGGATGATGTGATGGATGGATGAATGGTTGATGAGATGTTGGATGGATTGGAATCATTTGTTGGGTTTGAAAGATAAATGGATGATGGGACAGACAGACAGACAGTCAACAGTGAAACCAACCGGATTGAAATCTTTACTCTTTGGTTTCAATGTGTTTATTTGCATATTCTTCGTGTATTTGTCAGAAAATGATCTAATTTACACGACATAAATACATCTTCTTGTCAGATTTGGGTTGGTAGAGGAGTAGGTCACTATCTGTGTCCTGCCCAGTGATACAGATATGAATTAACTTGTCATTAACTCTGGTACAGCTAATGAAAAATGTACAGAGTGGATGGATGGATGGATGGATGGATAAAATGCTTGCCTGCCTGTACAGGTACTGAGTGATGCCCAGCAGATGCTCAGTTTTAAGACTAAACACAAAATGCTGATAACATTATATTTTAAAATGATATGATCTCAGGAAATGAAATTCTAAACCGTAAATGAGGCTCCTGTTCCACAAAAACAAAGCAGCTGTGAAAAGGCCACAGATGTCACTTATACTGACGATATATGCACACGTGTCCTGTGATACTGATACCAGGTCGTTTTGTCATTACTTTAGTTAAAACCTCAAAACATTCAACCAACTGCAAAACCCGGATCTTAATGAGATATATTTGAGATTCAGTACAAAAGGTGAAAGATTCCAGATTAAAGCAGAGCAAACCGGTTGATTCTCATATGAGATGCAGTGACTTTTGAGTCTGCATAAAGATAATGTTTCAGAAAAATCACACTTTTTAAAGAGCGAACAGATTTATTAAACAGAAACCACTGAAATTCAAGCCATTACGTTTTAATTGTAATGTGATTTTGCTAAACAGATTCCGAATATTTGCATTTTTATAAAGAAAAAGCTACTTCATATATATTCATCAAACCCAAGTACAACTTATTAACGCCCTTAAAACTTTAACTGACTTGATTTTATGCTTTACGTGAATAATTGTGCAATGTAGAAGAGTTACTGTTTATCCCAACAGTAAAAAAAAAAGATTTTTATTAATCTGCATCCGGTCTATAATGATGCGTTATTGTCTTGAAGGCATGTTTAAACTGAAAAACATTAAGACATATTCAAAATAACAGAATAAAGGAGAAGGATATGTGTATCTTTTGGGAAAACATGCAGTAGAAGGTGATGTTTCGGGCAAGAAAAACAGGGTTTGACTGAAAAAAATCATATGTAAATATATTCAGTGTTCATTATTAAGTGGGTTAATGATGAAACAAAACAAACAATTACAACAACAAGATCTTAAAAAAAAAATGTCAGGAGGAAAATATGCTGAAACATAGAATCAGCAAACACGATTGTGCAGTAATAATTGGATGTGATTGATATCGTATGCAAATCCAGGCTCATTAATGGTAACCAGTGATATATGCTAACGTGGTGCGTCTCCGCCAGGGTTACGTCCGCGCTTAAGGTGAAAGGTAAGGTCTCTTTGGGCTGGAAGGTGAGAGAGAAGGTTATTAGATTAGTGTGAGAGAAGTGTTTCACCAATGGTCCCCGCAGGGCCAAGTGATTGAGCTCTGAAGACAGATTGTGTGCAATTACAGTCCATTTGTTCCAGACCGGCCTCCCCTCCCGTTGGAGAGGACCCGGTAATAGAACTGGCTCACTGGCTTTCGTCTGGCTCGTATTGTCTTTGACTCACCTCTTTTATTTTCTCTGTCTTCTTTTCCCTTTCCATCTCTATCTCTATCTCCACCCCTCTTTCGTCTCACTTTTCCGCTCACATTCCGAATCCTTTTATCCCCCGAGCTCAATAAATACACCAGATCTGTTATTCTTTAATTTCTTTCTTTCCCTCTTACTCTTTATCTCTAGATCTCTGTCTCCGCTAGCCTTTACTCTCCTATCTGTCCTTTTTTTCCCCCCATCTTTTTCGTCTTCTTTCTGTCTGGCCGAGGCAATTATATGCTTCCTAGCCTCCAACGAAAGGCCTTTCCTTTTCGGAAGCGTGATCCCCCTTCTACCCGTTATCCCACTTGGCCTCTTCCAAAGGACCCTGTGGAGTCCGGCACTTGCAGGATATATCGAGTGGAACTTAATTAGATGGAGCTGGTCTCACAAACGAATGCAGAAGGGCCTCACACGGCGTGTACCAGGACACAGAAAAACACGGTAAAGACATATCACTCTTGCTGACAAATCCGGTCAAGTTTTTACGAGTCAAAGGAACACGCGACTTGTGTCTATTCCCCCAATTTTCCACACTTTCTTCCTCTTTATCTTTCTGTCTGGTTTGAGGCAATTATATGGTTTGCGGCTCTTTGCTAAGGCTCTTTTCTAACCCTCTCTCCGCACCTACTCCACTTTCCGCCTTGCTCTGTAGCTCCTGGTTCTCTCTGAAGGCCTCGGAGGAGTTGGTCTCTGGAGTGCAACCTCACAAGATTCATAGTGCAGCACAATTAGATGGCAGGAGAGCTGTAAACAAATGCAGCGTGGCCTCACACACAGTGCAAAGGAGAGTTCGAGACCATTGTTCAATATGTCACGAAATATCAATATTTTCTCCAGTATTGGTGCAGTGTGGTATTTATGTGAACAGGCAGTGCAGCTGTTTGCTCTGATTTTTCAGTCCATGTTTCTTACTTTCTCACAGAAGTAATGTGGACTTATTTTTGCGTACTTTCACTCCCTAGCTGCATCTCTATTTCCCTCTCCACACTTCTCTTTCCTTTCCGCAGGACTTTATAGTACCACCAGTAAATGGGTGGTGCAGCGGTATCTCTGGTAGGCAGGGGCGTTCTTTGATGGGGGCCATAGGGGCAATTGCCCCTAGCGGCATTGCGCGCGGGGGCACAAAGCAAAATAAAAATATTGTAATATTGTATTGCAGTATTGTGACCATCAGGGGGTGCTGGAGTGCACTTTTGCTCTCTAGCTGTAGCTGTAGGCCTACATGGCTGTAATCTGAAATAATTGCGCCCTTGGTCTTTTTTTTTATATTAAATTTTTTTTTTTTGTAATTATTGTTTATAGAAATATTTTTTTTATTGCAGTACTCATTAAAATGTACATTTGTTTTTGAAACTAGTTGTGAATTGAGTTTGTATGGGTGGTGAGCGGGTGTTAAGAGTAAATCGCTTAGGAACGCCACTGCTGGTAGGTTGTGGGTTTGGTTCTCAGTTGGACCGGACCCTTTCTGTCCTGACTTTACCAGGTTCCTCAGCCTTTAAAAACAGGTACATATTGGTTAATTCTCCTGCCGGTGCCCCTGACCCTGGTGCTGATAATGTAGATCTCGAGTCAGCTTACTTCTAATGTGTGCTAATGCTAAATGCTAAGGCAACATGCTGTGTGTGTATTAAGATGGGTGAAGTGCAGACTGTATTGCCTCCCCACCAGGGATAATAAAACAAGTTAACCTTTAACTGTTACATGGGGATCTGATGGTGTGATATAATAATATAAAATGTAACACTGAGGGGAAAAAGTCAGTTCAATAGGTCGGACTTTATATATAAAAAAAATCAATATAATAATGGTACTTGGGGCTTAAAAGCCATAGGAGGCCAATTAATTAGGTTGGTATCAGTTATATAGTTGGGTGTTTTTCAGTCGAATGATCAGTTGGTTGGATGCTTGGCTGCTCGTTAGGTCACTCAGTTACAAAAGTATCTGATGTAACCACGGCCCTGATACACTGTTGGAAATTAAACATTTAACTCGCTGTTAAAAACTGTTAAAGGAAACTAATGGTAAGTTTAAGTAATATATGTATAAATGAATAAATCAGTCATTAAATAAATCTCTTTCAATGATGTCATCAGACTCAAAGGAATTTCAACAACTTCACCTTAGACCAAAACCAGACACAATAAAGATGTTAATACAAGCATTTAAAAAAAGGTCTTTTTCAGGTTCAGGTTTATTGTCATTTCACATGAGTACATGAAATTAAATTAGTACTCAGGACCAGCAGTGTCCAAACCTCAATAATGATGTTAACATATAGCTCAGAATATCCACTACAAATGTATTAAAAACTCTACAGCTTTTTGTCTTGAAATAAAATCCAGAGTCGTCTTGGTGTGAGGTGACGAAAAAAAAATGCACCAGAGACTGAGGCATGATGAAGTATAATTTTTATATTTTAGGCTTTTATATTTTCATATTATCCAAAAATCCAAAATAAAAAGAGTAATAATGAAATACGAGAGCTTTTCTTTTGTAGTACCTCCTTGAAAACATGCAAAAGAAATGAGCCTTTGCTTTTGTTTATATGAACGAGTCGTTCTTTGAATTTTATGGAAAAAAAACCCGGCTCTTTTATTATCATGTGGATATGAAATGACCGACATCAGGATATGAGTCTTATCAAACAGCCCCTAGTCAGATCTCATTACATGCAAAAGAAAAGACACAACCCCTATGATGGATGTGTCACTAAAATACAATTCAAAGCGTATATCTGAATCCTCTGAAAAATGTGAATGCCTTTGCTCTTCATCAAATTGTCCATCCATCTCTCTGTCCTCGGCAGCAGCTCTTCCTTTGGGCGCAACTGCAGCGATTGCAAACTAAGCAAGACAGTCCAACAGCCTTCATCCCTTGCCACTTCCTCGAGCTGTTTCAGGGGGATCTGGAGTCATTCCCAGGCCAGATGGAGTTTATGATCCCTGGTGGGAGTTGTGGGCCTGCCCCGGGGTCTTTACCCAGCCGGGTGCGTGCTGTGAGTGTCTTCACAAAGCCTCCTGATCATGTGTTGGAACATCTTTCAGCGTAAAGAAACATCTCAGCTGGCACATGTGGGAAAAAAAAAACCCCAAAAAAACAAACCCCAACTCGAGACGCTTTTATCCTTTGACGTCACTCGTTAAGGTCGTCGAACTTTTGGATCAGTGCAAATGAAAAGTGAAGAAAGCAAAGGAATTCAGAGTTGGTTCGCCGTCTTACCTCTGCAATCTGTGCTAATTAACAAGAGGAAGTGGTGTGATTAACAGCCTGTCTTCTCTGAAACGGTACAGAAACGTTTGAACACCATCGAAATGGTGAGAAAAAGGAGTTTCAGGTGCATTTAATCTGGAGTTTTCATTGGCCTCGGATATTTATACACACAGGAGACAAAAGAAGATGGAATACCAGAATGCAACACAACTATTATTCTTAATTAATATCCCTAAAAATGTATCAAGAAGATTAACTTCTCCTCTTCAGCTAACCGTAAGAGTGTTTTATGGCCCGAGAATTATTCACAGCCTTTACTTAAAGGTCAACTGGGTACAGTTTTAGGAAATTTACAAGAATCTACACTACAGAAATGGAATATAATGGTCATAATTAGGTTTTATTTAACATATACAGGTAGACCTTGGGTTATGAGTTCCGTTCCTACGCTGTCGACGTAACCCGAATTTCCGCGTGAGACGAAATTAACTCTTTAGTACCCCTAAATACCCCATAAATCTCTAAATAACTATCCATGATAGATGAGAAAATACGCAACGAGCGAGTTTTCGGCAACTATCTGAACAGACGACACGGAAGTAACGCGCCGTGTTGGAGTGACGAGTCAAGCTGAGACGAGCTGGTCCCATGTAAGTGGAAAAGAACCACAGGAATACTGAGTAGAACCGGTACCATGGAGTGGAAAAGCACCATATGTGTCCACAGACTGCAAGTTCACTATTTCCACTCATCTATAATATGGTACCATCAAGTTTCCTTCTCAAAATAAAGCTCGTTAATGTTTATTTTGACAGCCGCTCTTTGCCCTTTGGACGCAACGGAATCAGAGCATGAAAGCCTGTGATTTCACCTGCATTTTTTACAAGACAATAGATTTAATTTGAAGTTTTTGTGAAGCATATCTTATTTCAGTCGATGTTTAGAAAGGGGAGGAAAGCCCTATCTTTAGATTCAGATACAGTTATGCTTTAATGGGATTTACTGTATATGTGGTGTAGAGATTCCAAACTATCCCAGAATGCACCACAGCTACAAAATCCAGCACAGAATCAGAACTATGTTTCCACAGACTGTATCAGACACTGAATAAAGTATGAAGTTCATTGTTTCCACACATCTGTATTAGGGATGTCCCAATCCAGGTTTTTGCACTTCCGATC
>JAPSES010024030.1:0-13211 GCA_029822895.1 Maxillicosta whitleyi
CGGAATCAATTTGTGGCGGAGGGATTTCAATGTGTGGCGGCCCGCCACAAATTAGTCTATGTGTGGGAAACACTGGATTATGTATCCTTTTTGGAACAATGCAGACCCCTGCATAATGTGCACAATTTGATTGTGCATTGAATTGTCCAATCGCATGACCACGTTTTTCTGTAGGGACTCATTAGTGGATCAGCAGGTATTAAACAATTCCATTAGGAGATGGTTTAGGTGAAAGATGAATGTTTTGGTTTTTAATGGTTAAAAATGTGATTTATCTAGACTTTAATCAACCTATTGTTTCATTGTCAGAGCTGTTCGAAGAAGTGTTGTTCTTTCTTCTCCTCTCTAGTTACTGGATGTACATATCAGTTGTACTTTACTTTACAAACTTAAATCCATTTTTACTGAGTCCAGACCAGAGGACTGAACTTCCACAGTTCCTCCTCCACATCCTTAAACAACAGTACCAACCAGACTTGTCTGCAGTTCACAGCAACAATAAATACACTTATGACAGACTAGTTATCTCCCATGATTCCACTGGCCTTTACACAGTTCTAACACCACAGCGGTGGGTTTCAGAGGAAGATGACTGCTATTTCCAAGAGTTGTATAAACACATCAACTTGAGCTATTTTTCAGTGTATTCCAGTAAATGCCAAATGCAGTACACCTTGGCTGATTTTCAGTCACATCTCAGTGAAAAGCACCTTTAATGGCTTACAGCTCGGCCTCTGCATCGCAGAGCTCCACTAGTTTCCACTGACAGCAGAATTATAGGTCTGGGCCGCTCACGACGCTGCCTGAATTGGAAATGGCACTGATGCAAGCCTTGGCTGAGCCCAACACAATGGACAATATCTGAATGTAAGCCATTCAATGGCTCTTGAGACCGTTTATCTCCGTTCTTCATCTCACGTAACAAATTGAAAATAGGCTTAAGTTTGTGGTCAGGTAAAAAGAAAAAAAGACATAATGCTGTGGTGATTGGCAGGTTGTGGTAAAACATGTCGGTTTGTTCTTCCTCATGAATGTAGGGAAAATAGGAAAGTCAGGATGTTGATTTCTGGGCCATGGAGGAAAATCAACAACATTAAAATATGCTATAGCAGTAGAAAACAACAAGATGGAGATGGAACAAAGACAATAACAGCATGAAAATGTCACAAGAGATTATTTAACAAATATGTTTCTATATATGAATATTTAGCATTAAGGCTAATTACAGATGGTGATGGTAATGGAAAAAACTGCTCTTCCCAACTTGAATCCACAATACAATCTATTTTACAATCACTGTATTCACAATAAATACAACAAGTAATACATAGTGTCAAGAAAAACACAGCTGAATCACTGTATGTTGATCCTGATCTGTGATGTCAGAGTCTAGACTACGCTCAGACCAGATGGAATACACGTCATCATGGGACAGAGTTTTCCTAATATTACAAATTGATTTGGTTTAGGTGACATGGTGGTGCAGTGGACAGTGCTCATGCTTCACAGCAAGAAGGTCCTGTTCTGGGTACTCTGGCTTCCTCCCACCATCCAAAGACATGCACTGATAGGATAATCACTTAATCTAAACTGCCCATAGGTGTGAATGTGACAGTGATTGTTTGTCTCTATATGTCAGCCCTGCAATGAACTGGCAACATGTGTACCCCGCCTTCACACTTAACGTAGCTAGGATAGGCTCCAAGTGACCGTAGTGAGGATAAACTGGGTTCAGAAGATGAATGAATGAATGATTTGGTTTGGTTGAGTAGTCGGATGTGGACAAAGATTCAACAGCTGGTAAAAGTGTGGCTACTGTCGACTCTTTCATTGGTCTGTTTTGAAACTCCTGCAGAACTGATTCCATAAAAGTCATCCAGTTCATTAATACCACTTTACACAAGGTGACAAAGCACAGATGAAGAGCATGGATATGAAGAGTGAAACTACAAGTCTCAAATGACTGAGAAAATAAGTTGGTGCCAGCTAATATTAGCATGTTCGCTAACAACTGTCAGGTAGTTTGTTTACTTAAAAGACTCATACTAAACCCAGAGTTAGGTTTTATTTAAAGATGTAAATGATAAAATTTGAAGGCAGTCTGTTCTGGGGGGCTCGTCCGGGACAATGACCTGATCAAACCTTCTAATCTTGAGGAATAGGGTTTTTAGTTTGAAAGTCTGAGGTTTTTAGGGGTTTTTTTTGTTGTTTTTTTTAAGTAGAAGGATGTAAATTGTACGTTGTGTCTTCTGTCAGATAAATACCTGGTTCTGATTGAATCATCCATCAGATATAGACCTGGTTCTGGTTGAATCCTCTGTCAGATAAAGAACTGGTTCTGTTTGTGTTAGTGTTTTGATGGACGGGTGTCTTTGACATAGAAGTTGTCGTTGTTCTTGTCTTTGAGTGAACTTGGGTGTTGAACCCTGACCTTTGGCCCAAAACTATTCCTGGTCGTCTCTCTGCTTGGTTTCCCAGTGACGGGTTATAATGTTGAGCCTGATGCCAACTCAAAGGTCGACTGAGGAGAAGTTTAAAGGAGTTCTGAAGCCGGTTTAGAATTGACTTTGTGTGTGTGATGCTGTGGCGGCGGTGGCGGTAGCGCTCACCTCACAGCCTCATGATAATGACATCTGAAATCTCTATTTACCACATGAATGAAAGTGTTTTGCTTTTTCAGCAGCCACGTCTGTTCGCAGCTTGTGATGTTTATTCTGCGAGCGCTGTTTAATTGGAATTCAGATGAGTTGGCGAAGCGCAGCGTCAGCTGTTTTCAGTCGACATGAGACGCCTGTGAAATGTCATTCTGTTCTTGTATATCTGTCTGAAACCCACTCGTCTTCAGATCAAACTGTATCTGCATTGTGATGTTTCAGGTACGTATGGGCCAGATGAGGGCTGGGCGTCTGCTTACCCAGAATGCAGAGAGAGAAACCAGTCACCGGTCAACATTGTGGACCAGGACGCCAAAGTATCCACCGAGTATCAGGAGCTGACGCTGGAGGGGTTCGACTCTGAATCCTCCAATAAAACGTCCATGAAGAACACTGGGAAAACAGGTATGAGCCACGGCCTGCTTCGACCTCTGAGTTTGTGTTGGATCAGGCGTCTCGGGTTTGGACACATCCTACATTTATTCTAAGACCCTCTGAGTTGAAACACATTATATTAAATATAAAACGATGAAGATCCACTTTATATAAATATTGACTTCAACATTAAACAACTGTGTTCATGTCCTAAACTCAGATGATGGACTTTCCAGTGACTTCTCATATTTTACTTTAACCCTTTATCGTTCAATCAGTCAATCAATCAATATTTATATATTTGTCTTTGTAGAGCCCTTTACAACACATAAAGTGCTTTTCAATAAAATCAAAGTATATTAAAATCAATAATAGTCAATAATAAAAACAAATACAAGTAAGAGGTCACAACAAACACTTTTCTAAACATTAAAAACATCAGATAAACAGAAATTTGATCATTTGGTTGAAATTTATCTGATTACAGTATTTATGATCAGGCACATTTAATCTAAGAGGAACATTTATAATAAATTGGTGACCAATGGGACGTCTCTACATGCCACTGGTGGTCACATGGTTCAACCACACCCACTGAAGCTCTTTGACTTCACAGTGACCTCATGTACATGATGGAAGTAGACAATAAAGTACTGTGTAGCCCAGAAAATCAATACATGACAACATATAAAACCCTGATAAAGTGTTGATAGAAGCTACAAAATATGGCAAGTATTTAGTTTAAAAACTATAGTATTAATTAGATATTCAAATGCGAACCTAATGTGTTTAGTAGGGAAGTAAATCTTTATTTATATAGAACTGTTTTTACAAATTTTCAAAATATTTAACAAGGTAAAGCAGTACACAACATAAGACTTAAGTCATAATATAGACATGGAATTAAATAAATACAACTGCCCTTTATTAGTCCTACTATCTAGATTCCAGACTGTAATTCGTTAAATAAATGAATACAAAGATAAACTCAAGAAATAAAATACATTTAAATCAATAAAATACCTATTTAAAATGTAGATGTGTGTGTGGTTCCATGTAATTCAGTGTCTTTAAGGTTCAGTTGGATGTTGAAACGCAGCAGATGGATTTTCAAAGATGTGAGCTGCTTATTTCTAGTATAAAGCGCGTTAATATTCAACAGCCTTATTAAACGGAGCGTTTTAAAGTGTTGTATTTGTATTTGACAGCGAATCCTCGCCAATAAGCCCTGTGACAGTAAATATACATGTACCAGAGTCTGGGTGTATTTGACAGAACATAAGGACAGACCACGTGCCTGGATGAAACCATTTACTGGCTGTGATACAGAACATGTCTTTGTTTTGTCTGTATCTGTTCCATCAGACTCAGCGTTATCAGTCTGCTGTTCATCCACCGCAGGCAATAAAGCAGGGTTTAGAGATGATGAAAAAGGCTCAGGTACTGACCACCGAGATGGACGGCCTATAGCTGAAGGATTATTCTGTCCTAAAAATAACCACAACATAGAAAATATTACATTTTAGTTTTGGCTCAAAAGGACACTGCATAAATATAATGGATATCGTAATGAAAAACGTCAGCCCTTGCATTACAGGAACATGCAAAGGTAGTAAAAACATGTATCAGGTGAACACACAACATGATGGTCTGTTTCATAACTTTGGCTCATTTCTTTCTATTTCCACACATTTCACTTTAACAAACTCCTCTTGGAAGATTAAAAAACAAAATTAAGGTTAAAGGTTAACTCATGTTATTACTTCTATAGGGAAATTCTGTCACACTGTACCTAGCATTAGCACCAATATTAGCACCCACATCAGTGCTAGCGATTAGCGCATTGCAGACGTACGTTAGGAGCAGTGAGCTGCCATTGAAAAGGTTAAAGGTTAGCTTGATTCATTATTCGTGTTAAGGGATGCTTTGAGTCTCCGAACGCATGCGTAGACATTGTTCGCAGACTCAAATCATCCCTTGACAGCTGTCCTGCAGGGATTCACGGCTCAAAATTGGAACCCTGAGCGACCCAGACCCAATGAGACTGTGGTTCTGAGTGTTCATATCCAGACCAACAGAGAGGAGCGGTCTGACGGGCCGAACCCGCTCCGCTCTGATGTTTGTGTTACCATTAAAAATGACATAGAATGAGTTAATGTTACACATGAACAAACTGAAGAATCTACAGTGACTTCATCCACTGTGACACAGCTAGTTGAGAGCCTTGAGCCCTGCGCCGTACTAGTTTCTTCATCCCGCTCCTGTCCGTATCTGCGGAATTTCTGACCATTACCGCCCACAACCGTGGAGTGTGTGTTACACTCCCACCCGCACCTGCAACATATATGTCCACTCCCGCCCACTCCTGCGAAACTCTGATAATTTAATCCTGCACAATAATAGAGATTTTTTTGTTTTCTCCCTTCCCGCAGGAGAAAAAGAACAGATCATAGACCTATGCTCGTTTGAGGTTTTTTTCCACTTCGTTTACCGGTATGCTCTCCATTCTATAGCTATGCGAAATCTCGATCCCACAATGTTTTTTATTAGCTGCCCGCTCCCACCCACAGTCAACCTCATACCGTCCATTCCCATGAGATTTGCGTTGGGTCCCAGTCCCAACGCAGCCCTCCAATATATGGACTTTGATTGAATGAGTGGAGTTCTCCTCCAGTGAAAGTACCGCTCACTTCTATTGGTAGATTGATCGTCTGCATCTGGACCACAGAACTGGAACATAGAGACAGAACCTGACAACCTCACACATTCACATGGTACTGATTCACATAGAACATGTGAACAGGGACATTGGAACTATGCTTTTCTGAAATGGATCAGCGACACCTCCATCTCCTGTTTGAGGTTTGATGTGGGATTTCAGGTCCAGACTTGTAACAACACCTCCTGGATCCAAGCCCTGCCATGAACTGGAGGTCTGGCAGATCCACGTGGACCTTCCTCTCCAGGTTTTTCTATCAAAGCCAGTTCTGGTCTGTGGACCTACGAGGCCTCATCACTGCTGCTCGTAGCTGTAATTACAAATATTTGTTTGTGTCTAATCATGTTTTTCTCATTCCACATCGCATTATGGAGCCATAAATGCTGAAATAACAGTTTGGAATTGTCATCGTCATTGATCAGATGATGTTTGGAGGCAGATACGGCAGCGACAGACCTGTGTTCAGACTGAATGAAAAGCTGAAGCGTGACTCTTCTAATAACCTCAGCTCATATTGGCAGGTGTCGCCTTGTCAAACATCTGTTGCATCACTCTCCCACGCGATTATAAGACAAGACAGGTGCAATATGCAGCCAGTCATTTATGATGAAGATTACACATCCCATATTCATTCAGAGCGGCTGCATTAGTACGATGCAGCGGCAGGTGTCGGCGGCGGCGGACTCGGCGGCAAGGCCATCTGCATTCAGCTCTCCTGGCATCTCGAGGACCCTCGTTGTCAGCCACAGGTATTTTTCACAATTCCAGGTTGTCACTAAGATGGATGATCCTTTCCCCTCGCCGGAGAAAGCCAGTTGAAAGGCTTTTGAGAGGGGGAGGCCACAGGTGGTTGGCAACGGCACCGACAGCCCTCGAAACGCTGCCCAGAGCACAGCTGTGAGCGCCACGCCGCCATGTTCCACAGCTCATCATTCACTCAGTCAAGGATGCAGGGCTGGATGTAATCAGACATATGAATAAACACACAATTAGGTTATGAATCCTGTTTCATCAGCCTCGATAACAAGAGCAAAACACACCTGACGAACAAATACGCGGTAATGACTTCAGTTACTGCTGTTAGTGATTTAATTGGTTTTTTATGCTTTATTTTCCTGATGAAGGAAAACATACATTTAGGGGTAGGAATATGTGAATAAACTCACACTTTTGTTGCTATTAAATGGATAAAAAAGGTTATGTCCCTTGCCTGGGGGAACCTGAACATAGCATATATCAAGTTTTGCCCCCATCCGGTAGAACAGGGGTGTCAAACTCATTTTAGTTCAGGGGCCACATTTAGCTAACTTTGATCTGAAGGAGGCCGAACCAGTAAAATAATAACATAATATTATATAAATAATGTCAACTCCAAACTTTTCTCTATGTTTTAGAGTGAAAAAATTAAAATGACATTATGAAAATTTTTACATCTACAAGTGATTTTTTTTTTTTTTCAAACAATGTGAATAACATGAACAAACTGAAAAATCAGTGTAATTTTAACAATATTATGCTTCCATTTATCATATTCCGCACATGTTCTACAGACACAGTGGATATACAAATACACAAAACATTTAGTATCAAGAAGAATATTGGTAAAATTGCACTTACGTCTCTTCAGACATTTCTGGTTGTTCATATGTGTTGAGATTATTTAAATTTTTTGTGAAATTATACTTTGTTTTAGTGTAAAAACATGTAAATATTTACATTTACAAAGAGAAAAATTTGGAGTTGTGAGTATTTATAGATTATTATGGTAGTGTTTGACTGATCTGACCCACTTGAGATTGAATTGATCTGAATGCGGAACCTGACCTAAAATGATTGTTAATCTCATATCTATTTATATATTTCACAAATTTATCACAAGGGCCGGATTGGACCCTTTGGTGGGCTGAATTGTGAGAATGTGAGGCTCAGTTAAGTTACATTTAACATCAGACAGACATTTATTATCACTCAGAAGAAAGAGGTGGTGCCTAAAATAAACAAAAGGATGTCACAACCCTGTCCTTTCCCTAATTATCAAAGAACAAAATAAAGGGATTCTCCTTCTTACTTTTTGGTACCTTCACAATATTTAATCTAAATTCACAAAACCTCTCAGATCAAACACAACAATCACCAGTCCTCCATCACTGAACACGGGATGAACAGATGGAGGCGGAGAATCAGCAGCAGCCAGATTACAAACCCAACTCCCAGCCAATCAGCGTCAGCTTCTGCCAGTCACACACACCTGCAGCTGATCAACATGTCATAGTAATTGTGGCACTGAAGAGAAGGAGAGAGAGCTGTCAACAAAATAACAAACAAAATCGAATTACGTCAGGGCCACATGAGTTGAACCAAGTATTCCATAAGTGGATTTCTCAAAGAAGAGGCGGCACCTTGCATATATTAATTGATTTACTGCATGGACGCGTTTCGGCGTGTGCCTTCCTCAGTGTGCAACAATGTAACAAAAAAACACTTTTAAAATTTAAAAGAAATTTAAATTAAAAAGTGTGTTTTTTTTGTTACATTGTTGCACACTGAGGAAGGCACATACCGAAACGGGTCTGCGCAGATCAATTAATATATGCAAGGTGCCGCCTCTTCTTTGAGAAATTGAGTTTAACATTTTTCCCTGCACCCTTATAATTTGAATTATTTTGAGTGAAACGAAAAAATATTACTTAAGTAGAACATGAAAACTAAAGAAAACTCAAAAAGTATGAAGTAGAAAGAAACTAAAATGAGACGGTGTACGACAGTTAGTACTTATAGTGGTTTTTGGTTTTTTTTGTAGCTGTAAATACTTGCAGAGTAAAATATAACAACAAATATATAAATCAACCGTTGAGAAACAGTTTTATTTATGGAAAAAAAAAAGACTGAATGGAAACACTGACGCAGACGTCTGAAATGCACGGTCTACAGTTGAAGTGCACCTCGGTTTATTTTCACAAGGACGAATAAACTCCTGCAGTGGAAAACATATATGTGATGTGGGAGTAGTAATGCATGAAGCAGGGATTAGCACAAACTGGAAAAAACTAATAAGTAGAATCTAACATGTGAGTCAGAGGCAGGAATTCAATGAAGTGTAAAGAACGGAAGCATCCAGGAAGTGAAGACGACCAGGACATTTTACAACCATCAACTCACTGGAAGAAACACGGAAAAATCACAAACATACCGGAGGGAGGGAAAAGTAAATGCAATGGAAACGGTTTCGGTGGATAAATGCGTCTGTGAAGCGATGACGAAGCTGTCAAACGACGAGATGAAAACAAGAACCGAACACAATAACAGCGAACGCCACGGAAATGTGAGAGAAAACCAGAGGAACCAACACAAACAAACACATTCCTGTTGGCTTTAAAGAGCTCCTTACGTTGGATCACGTCCCCGCTCCTTCCCTGCCGTCGTTCAATAATTCAAACGTATTTACCATGAATTCATCTGACCTCATGTTCACGTCCCCTCAGGTGAAACAAACCTCGTCTCTATTATTTAAATAGCCTTGAAATGAATACTAGTAAGAGAAACCTCCAAGTGGAGCCGAGACTAATAATAATCCTTCGGTATCAACAAGGTTCCTTTAACCACCTAAAGCATGTAATGTGCACAGTGTCATAAGAATGTATGAATGTTTTTCACATCCCCTTTTTACATGTTTTGAATGTCATCAACTCAATTCATAAACAAAAACACCAAATACTCAATAACTATCATTTTATTTTTTTATGTTTTTATTTCATTTCGTCAAGTTCATCCATAATAGAAAATACCAAATACTATTATATAATTTCAAACTTTTTTTTTTAACCTTTAAATGCCATGTTTTTAATGTCAATAATCCATATTTTTGATGCAAAAAGACAAATAAAATGGGTTTTATTTAGTATTCTACATAACAATTGGATCCGTTATTTATTTATTTACTGCCTGCTACCAACATTGGTTAATATACGTTATTATTTTCTGTGCTAGCTAATATGTTAAATGCTAAAATGTGTCATTCTGTCTTGTGTACTCACTGGGTAAAAGGGTGTTAGTGTAGGAATTTAACATTATTTACAATGTGATGATTTTACTGGAATCATTAGTTTGTTTGTTTTTTTATTTTAATTTAAAAAATCTTACAAAAACTGGCAACATGTCCTGGGTGTACCCCACCTTTGCCCATAAGTAGCTGGGTAGTGACCCCCATGAGACTGGTGAGGCTAAAGCAGGTTCAGAAAATGAATGAAATCGTGCAAAAATTAACAACTTTTGAATTCTGACCTAAAAGAAATTGTGAAAAAATGTAAAAACTGAAACAAAATCGATGTTTTTTTATAGACATCAGAAATTTTGCCGATTATAAGTAAAGGGGAGAAGAAAAAAACCTAGGACATAAGTACCTAGAACATCTTATACATGATGGTAAAGACGAAAATGTTAATATGTACAGAAATTAATAAAAAAAAAAAAAAATGTTTGTATTTTCTCCTGCCTATTCTTCTAGCATTGTGGGTACATTTTGCAGTAGATGTGATGGAACCCTGTCTGTAAAACTGTTCTTCGTCCATGTTTTATTTACTGTGGTTTCTCTCAGTCAGTCAGAGTCAGATTCAGTCAGAGTTTGAGCTCCTGTTGTCCGTCCATCCCTCCATCTCTGTATTTTCCATGGTTTCTCGACGCTGACTTTCAACATGTCCATTAAATGTATCTGCGTTCAGGTCAGACTCCTGTTTGTCTTTACTGCCTAATGCAGAGGAAATGCACAGTGTGACGTCCAGAGCCCGGATCTGAGCTGTCAATCATCCCCTCCCGCTGCTCAGTTACATCACATTCTGAACCAATCACGCTCTGAGGCAGCCTGCCGCCTATTTCGCCATATCTCCATGTATCACTTCAATCCAAAACGACAGGACAGCGACGTCTGCTGCACCATGAGCCCACACCTGTTCAGAATCACCTGAGCAGTGTTTAGGCTGAATTACCTGCAGGTTATGCAGATGGTTCAAAGTCAGGTGTGTAGACCTGGACCTGGACTCATGAAGGACCAACCACGCCATCATTAATATCAGAGCAAGTTTAATGGATTCTACATGGACTTTTATTTATTTATTTATAGTTCCAACAAAATCTGATCCACATTCTGATGTAGTAGAACATAGTCATGTACATCATCACTTCATATTAAAAAAAAAAATGTACAGCTAAATAAAACACCCAGTTTAATTTTCAGGTAAGAAAAAACTAATTGATTCCTATTGTCATATGATTGTAAACAAATTAACATATAATTATGAAAATTATTTTCCATTTCTGCACTTAGATTCTTCAATGTATTTAACATTCTAGGTTAAATTGGCTTGTGTTAACATTAAGACATTAATATGGCAATTAATAATATGTCATCAATGCTTTTTCTATGTAGATTTTCCAGCTTTCTGACTTATTTATATATTTTATTCATTATTGTTTAGGATTTAGAATAAAACCACCTTGTAATTGGTTGACTTGTTTGTTTCTTTGTTGTTGTTGTTTTTTTTTTCACAAGTTAAGAAAAATGGTACAACCACAGTGATTCAGAAGGTCTTAAAACCTTCTAAATTCACTGACAATTTCTATTGTAAAATAATATTTAGGAGAAGTGGTAAATGATAGGTACTTGAACACTGTAATATATCACATTATCTGCATATAAAGTGAGTGCAGCTTCCCATTCTCCTCTTGTCTCTGTCTGATTTTCTGAGCCAGAGGTTTGATTGTTAATGCAAATAGTGGAGTGATAACCGTCAGCTTCGTCTGCTGCCTCTTCTTTTTAATTTCAAGTGTTTAGATAATGTTCATTTCCATAAATCCACACGGAGGGCGACTTAGACACAGTGTTTATCATGGCGGTGGTTTCTTCAGGGGATTATTCTCAAACTTTTAGAAGATAAACTCATTCCAGTCGATCACTGACTTTCTCCACATCAGTGTTAAATCTCATTCCTGTTTTTTTTTTTGTTTTTTTTTCACTTGTGGTATTGACAGTGTTCAGGTTAATTTGGCTCGAGATCCTGTGAAAATGCCCTGCATTGTTTGCTGATTCTTAAGCCTACGGTAACTATGCCTTTTTTTGTTGTTGCAGCCTAATGTTAATTATACAGTCACCCACTCAGGCAAATGTCAGCTCACTTTCAGTACGACAACGTGGTGGAAACAACCGGGGAAATTAAAAACATGGCTCCTGCAGCTGTTTATGAGTTCGCCGTTCAAGGGCAGTGACGTCAGGAGCTGAATCGGAGCCTCAGAGCCCAAAGCTTCGGAGCAAAAACAACAGAAAAAAATCTATCAATTTCCACAGTCAGTCAAACGTATGTGGGTGAAACTGATGCTAATGCGCCAAGGCAGTCAGATAAAAATGAAAGGTGTCTGCAGGTGTCTGCTGTTATGTACAGACGAAGAAATAAATACATTGAATAAAACCACAGATGGATGATCAATATAACATAATAAAACAGAAATCAATTTCCAGGGAATTCAGATAATGCTTCATGGAAACATCTACAGTAATAATGTGTGTTTTTCAGCTCTGGGGATGTATTTAACCCATGTATGGCTGTGATTTATGCAAAACCAAATAAGTTGTAGATGTGACAGATTTACAACAACACAGTGAAAACTGGAGGAGATGGAAATGACGGAGAATTAAAGAATCCATTCGGTTGAAAAATTCTTCATGTTTATTCATTTGATTTTTGCAGCAGCTATTTCCAATGGATCCATGTTAGAACTGATCCTCGGGGTTTGTCCAATGTTCAGTGCAGATTTCAACCCAATCCAGAGGAAATGAGCGACTGCAGAGACTCAACGTTCACATACTAATGATGACATTTAGCTCCAAGGGACAAACTCTGAAAACTCACAGCCAAGAAAATATTTGAAGTAGAGCTTCAGGGTTTCACACACTCCCGTGGATTCAACCCAGGTTTTCGCAGGAATTTTTTGAGAAAATCCAGAATGAGGACTTGGCTGGAGGTGAAGCGGTCGTGTTGACTTTCGGCGGTCGAAGGGCGCCTGGTTTCCAGCGTGCTCACGGCGTTGTGGCCTTTCCTACACTAGAGACAAACCAACAGGATGCATGCAACACTGAAGGCAGGGCCTGATGGGATATGAGGCCAAAGACGAGCGGATTCTGAGGTCTGAGTGGATACGCCCACACTGTTTAGACCGTCCAGAGCATGTCACAATCAATAACCATAACCATCAAATCAATCACAAACAGCTGTGATTGGATCATAAACTGCAAATATCAAATCACATCTGAGTTCAAGTGAAACTTTAAATCAGTGGTTCTGAACTGGTCTGCGTTCAGGACCCACTATCACCCCACAATGACAAGACAAGTTAAATGTAGGGTGGGAGATCTTGGAAAAAACGGTTCCAGCAAGTGAGATTTTGAAAATATACACTCCCTCCCTCCTCCCAAA
>JAPSES010024049.1:0-36365 GCA_029822895.1 Maxillicosta whitleyi
ATACACATATATAGTCTTTAATGCAAATAAAATAATACATGATTAACACCTAGACATGCACTTCTACACTCTTAAAAAGAATCTTTTTCAAAGGTTAGCAGTCTTACCTGTTGAAAAGTCCCTGTATTGTCTCCAGCAAAGTGTGTAATCCCTTTGTCCTGCAAACCAAGTCTGCAGGTGTCTGAGAAAAGAGAGGGGATTACAAGGATGGTTTTAAATGGTCATGTGTGAACATAAGCCTGCATCCAATTACAACACTGGGATTACGATACTTCCCAATGTTTAATGGCACAAGTGGGAGTCTCTTCCCTCTATAACTGCAAGATGGTGTCACTGTGTAATGAAAATTAACACTTATGTAATGTGTCAGAAACACAGAAACAACAAAAATTTCAAAGTTAGAGTCAAATGAGTGCAACTAATGTAATTTACAACAACATATGCTAGCAAAACATAAGCACAAAGTTCTGATTCTTTCACCCAGACTGTATTGACTATATTGATCCACAACAGCCCTGAAACTGATTTGAGTTCAGGTGAAATATGTGTGTTATGTATTTTGTTTAACTTTCCCTCTAATGCACCCTACTATCATCTAGTCTAATAGCTTGTTAACTATGTAAGCAAATAATTTAAAAGGGTATGTTAATAAATAAAAATCAAATCACAGAATTCTTTTTAAAGAGCTACAACAATTTTTCAGTAACATCCAGGTGAATTTTTCTTCATATTTAACCTTTCCCAAGAGTTCTTGTTATAATACTACCCATTGCATTTTTGAGTGAAAGGTATTTTGTATTTAATTATTATTATTTGTGTTTAATTATTGATTATGTAGATGTTCCCAGAAGCTCAGAGTAAATTCAAAGGTTACAGAGAAAACTCAAAAAAGTGTTACTTGTTTTTGCAAAATATATCATTAACTGAACATAAAAACAGTGTATATACAACTGTCATTTGTCCAACTCCACGGGTTTTACCAGTGAATAAACAAAGATGATGATGGGTTTCCACAGTCACCTCAGAGCCTGTGATCGTTCAAATGGGTCATATCTGATGACCATGAAAAAAATTACATTTATACATCAGCTGATGCTTTATTGTTGGTGACTTGAAGGGTTAAGCAACCACAATACAACACTTCCTTCAAACATGCACCTACAATCATGTGCATACATTTGGACAAAGACAAGGTCATGTAGTTTTGCCTCCATTCAACGCTCCAGTGGATATAAAACGAAACAGTCTAGTGTGTTCTGGACTGAGATGGATGTTGTAAAAGGGTGTTTCTTCAGCTACAAGACAATTCTACAATCATCTGCTGCTGCTGAACTCACCGGTGGTTAGTGTTTAGTTCAGTTTACAGCTCACACTGTATCGTATGTTTCCCCTCTGGTAAAAACACCTTCATACAGCGGCTGAAAAACCTGAGATGTAAAATAACAAACAGCAAGAACAGAAGTCATATCATTGGTGTTAACATAATAAACTCCTGCAGACTTACACAGCTGGTTCAGATCATACTGCATTTTCATAGAGTAAAACAGCAATGGGTTCTCACTGTTACTGGATACATTATGAGCATCAATGTCCAACTACTGTAGATATGGAACTGAAAAGGTCTGAGAGTTTTGTGATATTAAAGGTTCAATCAGTCTCAAAGTGACTTGGCTGATGTGAGAAGAAGCAGGACAGAGTTTGGAGATGTAAGTTGTCTTACATGACATTTAAGATCAATTTTAGAGAAGTTTCAGAGTTAATTTTTACCCCTTTGTGATGCTATCATATAGATACTGAAACTGTGACATAAGGCTTCTCAGAAATTTTCAGTAATGTTTGTAAGACAATATTATGGATGTTACAGCATGGCTATATTTTTAATTATTTGATGGAAACATTTTCATATTACTCAGCAACCAACTAATTTCCTTACTTTGTGTTACATAATTTAACTAAACTGCATAATAACTGGTAAATACTTAATCAGCCTTAATCAAATGTTATTTATTTATGCCAGGGGTAGATTAAGATGCTTTGGCTTTACTTTTAAAAGGTAATACTCTTGAGACACCATCTATGAGTTAAATACAGCCACTTTGTTAAGTCACAAACTAGAATAAAACACAACTGACTGAATCATAACAGTCGTCAATAATTACAACCGTCAATCACAAATTCCACCCCCTACCTGTCTGAAAATGGACAGATACTATTACTGAATACTGCACTTTTAAGTGTATAAATGTATATAATAACACATGGACAAGACCGGGTCATGAAATGAGGAGGTGGGGGTGGTGGGTGTCAGAGTGGATTTTATTGTTTTTTGTCAGAAACTAATGTAAAAATCACATAGGATTATTAATGCCCTGTGAAGGCATGGTGATAGATGAATAATTTGTGAAATAAATGAAAAAAAAAAAAAATATATATATATATATATACTGATGTTCTTTAATTTTCTTGAGCTCCTGTAGTCATTGACCCTTAGAATTGTGATCTCTCTTCTCCCCCTTACTGTGTCCCTAAAGCTAGGATATTGTTTATTTCAGTATTTTTATTATTTATTTACCAAATTTTAGGAGTCAATTTGAAGACGAGAAGTAACAGTTAAGATTTGCGAGCTTTGCTAAGTTCCTTTCACGGGGATCTCAGTCACGGCTGTTACATTTTCTACAGTGGTCCATCTTCACACACAAACTATCTTTGTTAAAGTAGGAGATCATGTGACGTAATCACGCGTTGTCTACGTCAACACGCACGGGGACTGAAAGCGACAGGGACTGTAAAATGAATTTGACGCGGAATAAAACTTGACTGTACGAGCAAAACCTCGGATTAGCTCTTTAACGGCGGCTGATTAGGGCTCAGGTCAGTTCTTTTTTCGTATTTACATCAATGTTTTACCCGCATAACATATCGTTGTGTTTATTCATCTGAGTGGGATAAAGTTTCCACTTGGTGTCCACGTTTACAGGTTGTTTACAATGGTGTCCATTCATAGCCCTGCTAACGGAATGTGAAACCGCCTCACTTAAACCAAGTTAAGATATTACCACCGTACTTTTGTTAGTTTCTGCTAAGTACCATCGATTATCAGATGAGGAAAGTGTCACTTAGTGAAGCAGGATTTCAAATTGACTTTTGAGCTTTGTTCTTTAAGTAAACTCCAACGCATGACCCATAAGCAGTGGTAGGTTTGAGTACATTTACTTTAGTAAAATACTGAGATATTTACTTCCAACACACCTTACCGGGAAATAGTTCAACTGCTCTGACAGCTTTAGTTCATTTTTAGATAATAGGTCTTTATCCCTTTACAGTCAAGTAAAACAAAAAAAGGGGTCTGGTTTTTGTGATAATTTTTATTCGTATGGGTTCAGAAAATTCTCCTTCATAAGTCTAGTAAAGTTTGGATTTTGTTGTAAAATCATTCTTTCAAAAAATGTAAACTATTTTGCTCGCCTTCATACTTTGACTTTGTGTTTGTGTGTGTGTGTGTGTGTGTGTTAGTACTTTTCCTATAAATGAGGGATCGATTGTTTCTAGGCATGCATATCAAGTTTTGTTTTTTTTCGGCTTGAAACTCTGAATTTAGTTCATTTGAAAGATGACCATTTTATATTATGTGGTAGAAATGCATTACTGTTGTATGAACACTGGTTCTAACATAGTGTAATGACCTCCAAATAACAGTGACCTTTCAAAACCATTTAGACTTTTTTTGATCTGGAAATCTAACTATAGTGGAACTCGCTCTTATTACTGAAATGTTCATGTTCTAATCAGGTTTTTAAACATTAACTGCTTGAGTCTGCGGCCTGCTATTCTTGTTATTTCAGTCTGATTACTTGTGCATTTCTTCGATATCAGCACTGGTGATTAAAGTTCTTCCTCCAGTATAGGGGTCACCAAAAGCATGGGTTACATTGTATGAATAAGGACAAATCTTATCTGCATTATGATGTAACATTCGGAGAAGGAAATGTGTTCAACTCTAGAGAATGTCAGAAATACATATTCAGGCCCACACCCTCTGACCTGAAATCTGGTCCACCTAACTCTCCACCCCATTACTAGGTTCTCAAATGTTTTCTGTCTTTTGTTGGTTTCTGGTCTGCTTCATTACTGAAGAATAGCAAAACATTAAACAAAAGCTGGAAGGGGGGAAAAAAAAAAAGACCAGTGAATATTGCAACACTGGAATCTGGTAATGAACAACTAAAGGAAATTGTCAAGAAAATTACATGATTGGAAAAAAGGACAAAAACTTTCACTCAAAGAGAGCAGAACTGGGAATCACAATAAATACTAATACTGTTTTAATTACATAAATATCAGGTTACAACATTAACATGAAATCAGTTTCTTGTTTGTGTTGATAAGTCAGAATTCCGAAGCAGAGAAGATGATCTGTGTTAAAACTATGCATAAATGAAAGATGAAGTGATTATAATGTGCAGCATTTTATGAACTAAGGGTAACTGACAGAAGTTAGGGTTTAGTCTAGAGCTCATGCTAAGCTTTAAAACTGGAATTACTGACTTGGAGGGAAAATAATAGGTTACCTCAAAAGTTATATTGATGTAAAAGGTTTGAGATTCAATTCCAGCTTCATTTATTATTAAAGTATTTGAAGGTACAGGTTGTTTGTAATTTTCTGTAGTATTTGGGCAGGAATAGGAGTGTGCCTGAATAACTGATGGTTTGAAGGGAGGAGGTTTACGTATGTTACCGTCAGAGCTGTGTTATATGTTAATGTAAGCTCTGGTTCACACAGTAGGTGTACTTGTTCGGTCAGATTTTGTTTTTATTAGCTCTGGTTTGGGTGGAGGCTGTGTGTTAACAATGACGCCATGACTAAATGACAGATAAACTTTAATTGGTTTGGTTATTTGACTTAGAAACATTATCAAAATGCCCATCCTTGAACAGGAATGTTTTTGAGGGAGGGAGTTAGGATGGGACTGAAAATCACCACCACGCATGTCATTAAACTGACATAAACTGGTTAGACTTATTTAACCCATAAATACCCAAATGTCCACTGTCGACCAAAACCATCTACTCATGTTAAATGTTTAATACCTGTTGATCCACTAATCCTATCAATACATGTAAAAAAAATTGTTGTAAAATACAGTTTGCCATCTTTTCATGGTCATCAGATATGAGCCAGCTCATAGTTACTATGGAAACACCGTCTTGTTCTACAACATTGATTCACTAGTAAAACCCATGGAGTTCACTTGGTTTATGATCAGTTATTGATATATTTTTTGCTAAAAGTCACTTTTTCCAACAGTTTTCTCCATTTTGATATAATAACCTTTGTATTTACTCTGAGCTTTTATGAACATCTACATGGTCAGTGAATTACATGTAGAAAAATACCAGATTTTTACTGGGGAAATGCAAAATAAAGAGGATAATATTACAATAAACTGATAAATCACTTAAGAGAGGGTAAATATAGAGAGTAATTCATTCGTGAACTGCCACAAAAACAGCTCTGGGTCTTTATGGGTTCAAGAATAGCTGGTGTCACTGCTAAACTGATCCATTTCCCTCCACTGTTGCAGATAAGGGCTCGACCATGACTAATGATGACGACTGTTGTTCGACGGCAGAAGATGGAGCTGAGAGTGATCATCAGCAGCCACTCATTCTGGAACGAGTGGAGAAGGAAAAAGAGAAAAGCTTTCAGACTGTTCTGTCGCAGCGGCTGAAGAAACACTGCTCATGTACCCCAAAGAAAGTGAAAACCAAAATACTTGGATTTGTCCCAATTCTGAAATGGCTGCCTCGTTACCAGCTCAGAGATTGGATCCTGGGCGACATCATGTCAGGATTAATAGTTGGAATCCTTTTGGTCCCCCAGTCCATCGCCTACTCCCTTTTGGCCAGTCAAGACCCCATTTATGGTCTCTACACGTCATTCTTCTCTTCTATCATCTACGCCCTCTTAGGCACTTCCAGACACATCTCAGTGGGGATTTTTGGGGTGCTCTGCCTGCTCGTGGGTCAGGTGGTGGACAGGGAGTTAGCTTTGGCGGGATACTTGACAGAGAGCAGCGGCGTCATTAGTAACAGCAGTGTCGACGCGCTGGCAGGCCTCGGGAACAGCAGTGTCGGAGTAGAGTGCGACAGGAGCTGCTATGCAATCACAGTGGGAGCTACCGTTACCTTTACTGCCGGAGTTTACCAGGTAAGTGAACAGATGCCAGTGTGACATACTGCACCAGGAAATAATTATATGCTTGCTTAAACCAGTACATCTGTTGTGCTCTACGGCCTGAGGCAAGCCAGAGGCATTTATTATCAGACACAAGAACCGTCAGATACAGCTCAGGGAAACAAGTGGCAGTGGTAATCTTTGATGCTTTGACAGTTTCAATTCATGACATTTGTATCAACAAAGCAGAGTGAATCAAAAGGATTAAAGCTGGCTTCACTAGTGAGAAATATATTTATAAACTTGAATTAATCAAAATTTCAGTTCAAAATTATGTTGCTCCAAACTAGCTTTAAAGTCCAACTTAAAATGTGATCCAGAATTCCTCGTAGCTTACTCTTGGGGAGGATTTAATGTCTTTTTGAGATCTTTTTTTTAGGGAAAGTTAAGGGATAGACTCAACCAAACTGGGTTTTTTCATGCTGCTGAATTTCTGTCGATAACGCCTGAGGATGTTTGGAGCGGCTGTCAAACAGCAGTGAAAGAAACAGTTCTATCATTAAAGCTCAAGCTCCTGGTGGCCTTGAAGTTCATCAGTTTACTCATGGATGGAAACTGTGAGCAGAATGTCCAGGGCACATGTGAGGAACCTGTACATCCAGTTCTATTGATGGTACATGCACATTCCACTTCTGAACGAGTGAATAGGCTCAAAACTGTGAGAGTTATTGCTCTGTTAGTTCACAACATTAGCCAAAATGATTGTCCCTCTTCTTTCACATTTAGTAGATACCAATAGCACACGTATGTATATTTTCTTTGGTTACTTTAATTTGTTGGTAAAATTTCTTCAATTACAGTTTACATCACTTAAGGAGTGACATTTTGATTTTTTTTTTTTTTTTTAATGGAATTATGCATTTTAAGTTTTAAGCTTTTAACTACACCAACTAAATTTGCATTGTCTCAAGCTGTCTTTAATTGGAGGATCAGGTCAATGGACGTCTTTGAACCTTCTCTGCACTGGAACATAGGATGATTGTAGCCCTGACCAAATATATTGCTGTAGTGTTGGTTCAACTAATAAAGAGTGCGTTTAGCAAAATATGACCCTTTTTATTTGGTTTATTAAAGATAGATTTGTTTGTCAAAAACAGAGCAGTTTAAAATGTGCATGTATACATTTTAAACCTAGTTTTGCTGAACTCCAACTCCAACTAGACACCTCTGATATCAGATTTAGACCTGTCAATATAACTCTATTTTAGCCTGTGATTGTCATACAAACAGTGGAGATGAAGTCCTTTTCTCTCTTCTTTTTATGCAACTATAATAGTACAAGGCTAACAGTAGTTTATTTATTCACACACAGTGGTCCTACTCAAAGGATCACTGAGCAACTATTTCAGTTTTCATTCCCTGTTCTTTTATCTTAGTGTTACTGTTTTTCAAGAGTAACAACCACCTTTGAGTACCAACTGCACATTGAAAATTGCAAGTTCTAACAAAAACACACCTTTGTCTTTTAGTCATTCAGTCGTAAGATCACGGCTCATTACCTACATACAAATGATCCACCTGCACAAGTTCATTAGTGTTTTTATAGAGGTAAATGGAGCAGCATGATTATCATGATCATTCAAAATAACTGCAGTCTGCTCAGATAAGTTGTGATAAGGTGACTGAAGATTGAATTAACCCATTAAGACCCAAATATCCACTAGTGACTAAAAGCATCTACTGATCTAAAATATTTAAGAACTTCATATCTCCTAATCCTATCAATCTGTGTAAATAATTGGTGTAAAATGCAGTTTGTCATCTTCTCATGGTCATCAGATATGACCCATTTGGACGTTCAGAGACTCTGTAGTTGCCGTGGAAACACTGTCATCTTCTACACCATTGATTCACCAGTAAAATCCATGGAGTTTGATCAGTGACAGTGGATTAAGATGCTTGGTTTATGTTCAGTTAAAGATAGATTTTACTGAATGAGTCACTTTTTCTTCAGTTTTCTCTGTTTTTTATATAATAACCCTAAAATGTAATCTCAGCATGATGATAAAGGTACATCAGTAATTTAAATGTCAGAAAATACCTGATTTTCAATGAAAAAAATGCAAAATAGAAAAGACAATATTATGATAAATAATTATAAATAAGTTGAGAAAGGTTAAATGGAGAGAAAATAATCATTTGAGAACCGCCATAAAAATAGCTCTGGGTCTTTATGCGTTAATATTTAACCGTGGAAAAGTGTCTTTTCTAACACTGATGTAGAAGTAAAGTTAATACAATTACATGTTGGTAGAAGCTGATGCAGGTTCCTCTTTGCTTACCGTCTGCCTCCTTTATCCCTGGTGTTTACATGTTTGTTGCAGGTGTTGATGGGTATTTTCCAGGTGGGCTTCGTCTCAGTCTACCTCTCAGATTCCCTTCTTAGCGGCTTTGCTACCGGAGCCTCCCTGACCATCCTCACCTCCCAGATTAAATACCTCCTTGGCCTGAAAATCCCCAGACCTCAAGGCTGGTTCACCTTGTTCAAGACCTGGTACGGGATCCTCACCAACCTGGGAAACACCAACATCTGTGACCTAGTGACCAGTTTGGTGTGTTTGCTGATACTGATACCAACCAAAGAGCTCAATGACCGCTTTAAAGCCAAGCTAAAGGTACTGATATGTAAATACACTTTTGATTTTACGCTCTATTAGTCAGGATGTAGATTTTTAATTCTGTCTATACTTCTTTACCCAGGCTCCAATCCCCTTTGAACTCTTTGTGGTGATAATAGCAACTCTAGCCTCCCACTTTGGTCATTTCCACACCGACTATGGGTCTGGTGTGGCTGGTGATATCCCCACGGGCTTCCTTCCTCCCCAGTTACCTTTATGGTCTCTCATCCCCAACGTGGCTGTCGACGCCTTTTCCATCGCCATTGTAGGATTCGCCATCACCGTGTCACTGTCTGAAATGTTTGCCAAGAAACATGGCTACACAGTAGACGCCAACCAGGAGATGTACGCCATCGGCTTCTGCAACATCCTGCCGTCGTTTTTCCGCTGCTTCACCACCAGCGCTGCTCTGACGAAGACCCTGGTAAAGGAGTCAACAGGGTGTCAGACTCAGATTTCAGGCCTCATCACTGCACTTATCCTGCTGCTGGTGCTGCTGGTCATCGCACCGCTCTTCTATTCACTCCAAAAGTAAGTGCATGAAAGTCAAAGTTTGACAATTGAAGACAAACAGTTTATATAAATATCACTCCTTTAATTAAGACTTTATATATGTAATATGTGAAGAAATTTGGAATCGCTGTGTCATTTGACATGGAAGTCAAGGAAAAAATTCTACAATATATTCATATATCATCTGATGATGCTAGTTACACACTAGTACAATCGATTTTCTCACTAATGTATAAATAATGCACCACATATGACTCCACTAGATAGATTTAACCTGGATTTTAGTATTCCTTATAATTTACATTTATGGAAAAATTTTACTTCTAAGCATTTGGTTTCAATAGCCTCGATGTCACATGACCCTTTGATTCTCACCCCTGCTGAATCATATCTTCATTGAGAATAGATTAATACAGTATTTATACATTGCTTGAGCTCGACATCTACATCTTTATATAAAGGTGATAGAATAAGTTGCTGTGCAAAAAACAGATAAGAATCTTGTAGAAAAAACACCAATGTTAGAAAAGAGGAAACCCCGACTATGTTAAACATCCACACTTTAGCCCTTCCCTAAAAAAGTAGGTACTTCTGCAAAAGCCAGTCAGAACAGTCATGTCTCCATGACTCTGCTGAGTAATGATAAGTAGACAGACAAGTCTGAGCTTAGTGGCCAGAGAAACAACAAGCAGGCATCAGATGCACTTAAACATTTGTTGCACATAGTCCTGCATTAATAATGTAAAAAAAATAATAATAAAAAAACAAGGGGTGTCCAGTTAATCTAATTTCAGAACGTGAAGTATTAGCCTATGTCATAAAAGCTATAATATAAATGATCCAGTGGATGATTTAGGAGGAATTATTTGCAAAAATGGAAAAATAAGTAATGAACATGTTTGTTATACAGTTGCATTTTGGATTCAGAGACATATTGAGTATTTTATGTTATCTTGATACAGGTTTGAAGTTGTATGCTTGAGTGGAAAAAAAACAAACACATTTACACTGGTTAATCTGTGCATTTTATCTATAGACTAATCATAATGTTCTCCGTAATAATTGTAAAATGACTCTCACAATATCTTGCAGTAATAGTAAAGAAGAACAAAACCTGTGTTGTATACAGAATATTTTTTAGATGAACAATAAATGCAAAAAAAAATAAAAGCGCCAAATGATATATAGTTGGAAACTTACTATAAACCAGTGACTTTAAGTAAATGTTTAGCCCATTTGGGTTTATAATAACTTTGCTGCAGTCTACTACTAATGTTTATGTTCCAAGATTTTAGTTCCTCTTAATTGATTTTTTCCATATGTTTGCGTGCAGTTCTTATCTTGTTTTATAACTAAGTTTCAAAGGTAAACTTGAACAAACAGAGATAACCTATGGCTGTAGTTCAGGGTGAATGTTGACTGCTCACAATGTAGAAGCTGTGGAACAGCATATCAGCAAAAGTGGAGAGTTGTTCAAAGACTTGCATTAATTTTTGACTAGATCAAGGGTGTCAATTTTTGGGTTTAGGTCAGATATATAAATAATAATATAGACTGAAAAAGGTAAAATTACATTTTAAAAATGCTTACCATTGCAAACTATCCTTTAAATAAATGTGCATAAAATGAACCTGACATCTCCTAAGAAAATTAAGTGTTTTTTTTTTTTTTTTTTAAGAGTTTTTTTTGTTGTTGTTGTTTTTTAACAATAATAAGCCTCAGTTTTATTTTTTACACATGTTCATTATAACACAGATGACAGTGGATCTACAATTACATAAAACATTTAGTAACAGGTAGAGTACTGTTAAAATTGCACTTCTCACAAGACATTTCATTTGTTTATATTTATTGAGGTTATTCATATTTTTTGTGAAAGGATATTTTTTAGAAATGTAAAAATTTTCCTGTTTTTTTTTTTTTTTTTTAACAAAAGCATTGTCATTATTTTGAATTTGATTATTATTATAGTATTTTATTAGTCCACTCCACCTGAGATCAAATTGGGCTGTATGGGTTTGACACCCCTGTTGTTGATGGTACCGATGTCTTGGATAGAAAATAAGTCTGGATTCTGAAATGATCAGGGATGAAGCCATTCATTATGTAATGGAGGTAAAAGGGACTTGGAGTCATATTAGCTTAGATCTGTGCCTTCCAGTTGTGAATGATGATTAATATTGATTCACTTTCATGCCCATAAACAAACACTCAGTGCACTTTCACTGCTTCACTTATCATTTAGAGTGCCATCATCAATAACACTCCTGCTGTGATAAACCCAGACTCATATCTTTGTCCTTCATGTCCTTCCATGTGTCCTCTCCCTCTGTTTGTCTGCTTTTGCGTCTCTTTAGTTGCATCCGTCTCCTGCCATCCGGTCTTCAGCTTTGAAAGAAATCTAATACCAGTGTCAGATTTCATGATATCGTAGGGCGTTGGGTCGTGTTGGGGACAAAGAACAGAGGTCATGCAAGGCAATCGATGGTTTTATCTTGTGTAGTGTGACATTAGGGAAAACCAACAACACATCTAGGATGACAGACTAGTATAGCTGAAGGTTTTTTCCCTAACCCTTTGGAGGTAATTCTGACCAACAGAGTCCTGTAGTCGGTAAAAGGAGCCTGAGAAAGCCTGAGAAATTAATGTAAATTTGACTTGAAGGTCTCTTTGAAGGATTAGCCCCTGCTGACTTTTGCTTTTAGGATTTCCAACACATAACGGACAGTATGACAGAGTACTGAAACATCAATATAAGCTCTTTGATCACAATAACTAGTACATGTACATGAAAAAAGCACATAAGACCATAAGAAACAGTGATACAATGATCAATCAGACAGGTCTTGAAGTGCACTTCCGCTGTCTGCATTAAAGTACCTCTAACACAGTAACTCTTGTCCGTGGCCCAAATGTAAAACTAAACTCTAGCTTATATTTATGATGTATACCAGACACGTTTACACCAGAGCTTTAATTATAGGGACATGTAACGTACATTCCAATTATGTGAGATTATCTGTGGGTCATTTTATGCCATGTCAGAGTTTGTGACAGTTCATGATATGGATTTTTGGGACGTTCCAAAATGTTTTTCCAAGACTGTTCTTAATAAAATCAACAGCACAGTAATTGAAAATACACGAGTCATATACTCAAATAAAAAATCTTTATTTTTCACTTTCTTGCAATCCAAATTTAAAATTTTGACTAGTTTTATCACATATAGAAGTTCTTGTCTACTTGATTAGTTATTGTGTGTTATTATGAATGTGAAACTACAGTGACACAATAACACAGGCAGTAGGAGTACAGTTTAAGAGCCTCATGATTCTGCAAAAGTGTCTTAAGATTTTGTATTATATAAAAGTCCCTTAACTATTCATTCAGACACCTCCTTCTCAGCCACTTTCCAATTTTGTAGCTGGTTTCAGAATCATGAAGTGGATGGAATCGGACTGTTTGTGAAATATAATAACACTGGGGCAGGTGACAACAGTCTATTGAAGCAAACATGACCACACACAACAATATAGTACAGTCTGAACCTGACATACAAGTGATGGTAAAGAGAAAGATTCATGCTCATAGGATACGTAGACACAGGAAACCTCAACTAGTCTTCAAAACAATTACTTCTAAGGTGAAATACTTTGAGGTTTTAGTGTGGTTGATGCTTAATTTAACTTTCTGTCTTTTCTGTTTGTGTTCTTTTCCTCTTGACCCAGATGTGTTTTAGCCGTCATCATTGTGGTGAACCTCCGCGGAGCTTTAAGAAAATTCACTGACATCCCTCGAATGTGGCGCATCAACCGTGTTGATGCTTCCGTCTGGCTGGTCACCATGGCGACCTCAGCTCTAGTGAACACAGAGCTGGGTCTCCTCATCGGGGTTTTAGTGTCGGCCTTCTGCGTCCTGGGCCGGACCCAGCAGGCTCATGTTCTGGAGCTGGGCCGGGCCACAACCAGGGAGCATTATGAAGACCTGTCATCGTACCGCGGCCTCCAAAGACATGCTGGCGTCCCCGTTTTTAGATATGAAGCTCCGATATACTACGCCAACCAGAGCTTGTTCAAAAAATCGCTTTACAAATGTGTAGGTCTCGACCCGGTGAAGGAGAAAAGCCGCCGTATGAAGGAAAAGAAGAAAAATAGCCAAAAAGCAGAAGCGACAGGATTAAATAACGTTCATTTGGAAGAAAAGGAGGCTGAAGCAGGAGCGACTGTTACTCTGGTGCTCGACGAGAAGGCTTCCTATAGCATGTGCAGCTTGGTGATCGACTGCAGCTGTGTTTTGTTTTTAGATACAGCCGGTGTGAACGCCTTGAAAGAAGTTCGCAAAGACTATGGAGAAGTTGGGGTCAAGGTTGTGCTGGCCCAGTGTAATACCTCAGTGCTGGATTCTCTTGAAAGAGGAGGATACTTCCCCGAAAACAAAGGAAGTGATGGAGGAGAGAGCAAAATGATATTCTTCACCATCACAGATGCCGTCCATTATGTCCAAAGTCATGCTGCTTCCAATGGGGATTATCAGCGTAAATGATTATCTGTCCATATATGTATGTTTACATTAGGGATGCACCAATTTACCGATTCAACATCGGTATCTGTCAATATCAAACCTGTTGACTGACAGGGCATTTATCAACAGCAGTGGCCAATGTTATGTCATATTATATGTTGTTTCATAAATTTATGTGACTGAATTTGTGCTCATACAAAAGCAGCGTGATGAAGGCAGAAAATAAAAACTAATTCACTTCTCCTATTGTTTTATCATAAATATGTCTGGCATAAAACAGGGAATAAACAAATTGAACCAAAACAAACCTCGGCATCAGCCATCAAACTGGTGTAAACCTATTATTTCTCAATCGGTGCATCCCTAGTTTACATGTGTAAACCTCACATGATACAAGTTAAAAAATATATACTATTGCCTTCGCTTAAATCTGAATCTGTCTCTTAATTCAATTTCAGTGTTACCATGAATATGCACGTCCCTTACTTCAGCATGCGAACTGCTGAAATAAAACATTTTTATGTGGAAGTGTATATTAAAATTGGAGATTAGAGCCTACAAAGATATACACATATTTATTTTTAAGTAGTTTTCATTTAGCATTCTTGCTTTTATGCATATGTTTAATATGTCGAAATCTCACATGCTTATCTCCAGAATATGCCTTAAAAAGAATGTGACTATCAGTAAACCCTAAGGGGGTTGTTTATCATACCAAAAACCATGAAAATACTGTTAGAGCTGTGTTTACAAAGGCATAAAATGTGTGAGTGAATGAGTGTAAGGACCAGGGTTAGTTATGTTTTAAACCCATAGTAAATTACTGACCGTATCTGCACTAATAGATGCCAAAGGTAGGGCTGGGCAAAGAGGAATACCTAACCAAAACTGGGATTTAAAGGCTGACATTTTATTATAGAACCTACACGTATGCAAACTACGCCTTTAGAGATTCATTTATATCTATAAGCTGTGAACTTGTGCGCTGTTGAAACTGAACAGGGTAACTAAGCTTTAATTTTTTTAACTCGCCTCCACTGAAAGGCTATTGCATCTGTCTGTATTCTCACCTTAGTGTTTCCCAGGTGCTGCTCCTTAGTTCCCCTGCTGGTTATTTTGCTGGTTATTTATAGAACTGCACTTAAAGACTTTTTTTTACTGAATTCTTTTCTGATTTTAAAGCTTCAATATGGACAAACTGTCGGATGACTTAGTACTGTGTGTACTGTGAAATACTGTGTTTACAGATAGTGACAGCTTTACTACCACCTGGCTGTTAATATAAAGGAGAGGGTCAACTTTATGATGAATGGGCGCAAAGTCTGAGCATCACAAGACATTTTAATGGAGCAGGGAACTGAAGTAGATGCCAAGAGAATCAGAAAAAGTTTAATTGTGTTGTTCATTGTGCCGGTTTGACCTGGAACTCACTCTGCTTCATCATCCTAAAAACCAGTGTGTAAGAAAAGTGCCTTTTGTCATCTGTTAAAAACATCTCTGCACATTTTGTAGACAGTAATTGGACAAAATTGAAAACAAAAAAAGACTTTGGTAGTAAAAGTAGTTAGAAATAGTCTGCTCTTTTTTCCAGAAACATAGACTTAAGCACTTGATAGTCTTTATTAGCTGCTCCCTTCTCACAGTTTTAGGGTCATTTGAGGGTTTTTTTTCCCTGTTTATCATAAAAGTAAAAACAGTGCAAGTTCAGATTTTCTTTCATGAAAGCAAATGCTTATTTGAGGTTCAGTTACATCTTTCTATATTCATCATGTTATCTGTATTTATGAACTTGACTTCAACTGTAAATCATCTCAAAGCACCTCTTTCTGTAACCAAATATTACAAATGTTAATGTCATTTATTTTCCTCTGCAGTAGTATTTTTGTATATGAAATACGGATAAGCACATGTTCCAGTACCTAGTTCATTCTAGGTGTGACTGAATAACTGTTGTTTTTTATTCTAAAGGGCCAGGAAAACTTTGCAATGCCTTATTTCAGGTCTTATTTTTTTCTTTGATAGAACTTCAACACCCCTTTGGCATCAGACAATGAATGTATATTTTGACACAAACATTTCCAGTTTAACAAACTTGTTACACTTACAATACTTTTGACAATTCTAATCTTGTAAAAGCGAATTGTAAGAATGTTGCTGAGATACGTTCAGACTCGCCCTTCCTGCAGTCTTTGTTTGTAAAGTATCTACCCCACCTTTGGTACATGACAACTTTACAATGAGAAAGAAAAAGGCTTATTGGATTGTAGCTCAGGGAAAATTCCCATAACCTGTCCCTCTGGAATGTGTTGAGTTCTATTTTCATTTACTGATGCAGAGTGCTGTTGTCCAATCCCATCCTTATGAGGGTTATTTGATGAGAAATAGCCTGAGAATGACTGAGGAAATGAACCTGGAGAGACTTGTTTTATTCTCCATTTACAGTTGGATTAAGGAGACTTTTAACTATGTTTTTATGTCATATTCAGTTGTTTAAGTTTATCAGGACAGGGTATAAAAACACAAATGTCACTGTTATTCAGGGTTAAGTTAACTTAGATGCAGTAAACGTGTGTGTCATAATGCTGTAAAAGGTTATCAGTTCAGTCTCATGATGAAGTTCTTTGAAAATGTACTTTTTTTTTTCTGCACAAATGTTCGATTAACCTGAATTTTACCAGAACAAAATGTTTGGCGGTGAAACATGAGACGACCTCCCATCCATCCACAGATACTTTACATTAAGAGACAGTTAAAGTTTCATTGTACATGCTGTTATTGATTTAGATGAATGGTTTTGTAGTTGTGTCTACCAAAGTGCCTTGTTAAATGTCCCTAATTAAACTGTGTATTCTGCAAACTTTTCTATTGTCTAAGGTCTCAGTTCTTTTAGGTTACATCCACTTATCTAATTGGATGAGCAGCAGTTTATCACAATACTTTGAAAGTTGGATATTGGAATATTAGATGTTGTATAATATCTCATAACCTGAGTTCGACCTGAACCACTTATTACCCGCCGCATGAATATTAAAAAGTCTGACATCTGATCTTTTACTGCAGAAGTTGGTGAAATGAACTTCAGTTTTTCTGCACAGTTTACACTGGAAACTATAACAAAAACTTCTGCTAGTTTATAGCTGAATGTAGCGCTGTGTTTTTGTGTTAACTCTGCAGGTATTGTGCCATGCTGTTATTTTGGAGATGCAACAGTAAAACCCATATTTATTTCAAGACAGCTTAAATCTAAAAAAGCTTTATACATTTAACTCATGTTTTAACGAATTTGCTCAAGAATGTTATATTAAATCTTAGCTGTTGTCAGAAATCTTACATAAAACAAAGCTAAATCTTCCCAGCTTTTCCTAACATTATGACATTTATTTGCAGACTTACACACATTTCACATTATCTTATTCAAACAAGTGGTGCCAGGCACAACAACCCCCACCTTTCACACGTATTGTAGGTTATTTTGGCATCGATCCAGGTGATGTCGTCATGTCTAGGCGTGTACAGATGTTAGCCTATCAACTGCCTCGATATATGTCAAGTTTGAAGTAAACTGAAACAAAATGTATGTTTTTATAGATGTGAAATTTCACCTCGGTATAAGTAAATGGGGAGGGGGGAATTTTTAACATTCATGAAAAATATAAATGCTGATCAACTTTTCCCAAAATGACATCTATTCTGGGTCACTGGCTGCCTGTAAACCTAATTTGGTATGAATTCAACCAATATTTTAGCTGCTAGTGTTAACAATCAAACAAAGAAACCAAGAAGAAAAAAATATACCCTATGACTACCCTTCAGGGGTGGGGTAATAAAAGGGTAAATACTATGTCTAGAATGCTTGTGTCATTTACAGTGACTCTATATTTTACTTTCATTTTAGACTTGTTTCCTCTGAGCTATTATTGGCTCTATATAAATAATGCTGTTGAAAACTTAACCATTAGATCTCTAGAAACATTGGGCTTCATGCACGAACTATTTGTACCTTCAAATTTGTTATTAAATGCCACATATTTTCAATATTTTAAATGGTCCCAAGTGAGGTATAAGACATACTATAAATGCTGCATTTTATATTTAACACTTTGGTGTTACAAATCCCTCATACTCCTTTATTAATACGTGGTTATTGAGTATTTGTACCTGCAAACACATGAATGTAGTAACTCCTACCTGTCTGGGAAAACCTGTGATTAGAAGTCCATGTCACAGTAAATTTTGTAGTGAGTCCACAGGAGGAAGAATTCTTGCTTCTTCTCTGGCCACTTCAACTGTTGAAACATAATTATTTTTGATCAATAAAGACAAAACATATTAAGGACTGCAACTATAAGATGTCACGTTCCCATAATTAATATCATAGTTGATAATACTTCGTTTAAAATTGTGTAAAATCACTGTTTTCAGTCAAATAAAACACATTTTCTTAGATTAGAACCCTCAAATTCCATGACCCCCTTCAGTATAACAGGATTATTTGGATTTATACTTTCTCATTTGCACAGAGTACCAGAAAAGACTTGAAAGGGAAAAGAAAAAGAGGAAAGGTGAGAGAAAAAAAACTAACATATACAGTTAACTAAACAAGAACAAATTATGTAAGATGATCATATGTAAATATTTAACTCTGTTAAACTGAAGTATAATATTTACTGTATCATTAACAATGTCTTTAAGGTAAAACCTAGAAGCTGAAACTTGGGTATACACCTTTTGATGTTTTTTTAAAACTGTTTCCGATCAATGGCTGCAGCAACTGGAACAAAAACAGGCCACAGGATGTTTTTGATTCAGAGGCGTTTATTCAAAACTTTCATAGCAGACTAAACATCATCACTAAACACACACCAAAAGCCTGTGTAAACCCATGACCTGGGCTGTGCTGTCCCCTAATCTATACCATCACACAATGTTAATGTTAAAGTTGTGTTACATTCCAAAATAAAGTGTCTTTATCTTCTAGACACAATCTCTGAACAACAGTTTAGGGCAGAGGTGCCAAACTCATTTTAGTCCAGGGGCCACGTTAAGCCAAACTTGATCTGAAGTGGGCCAGACCAGTGAAATAACATCATAATAATAAAGAACTAATATCAACTCCAACTTTTCCTCTATGTTTTAGAGTGAAGAAAGTAAAATTATTTGATGAAAATATTTACATCTACCAATTATCCTTTAAAACAATGTGAATACCATGAACACCAGGGAAAGTTTTTTTTTTTAAATGATAGTTTGTTTTAGTGTAAATACAGTAAAATGACAAATTTGGAGTCGTGAGTATTTATATTTTATTACAATAGTATTTAACTGATCTGACCCATTTGATATTAAATTGGTCTGTATGTAGAACCTGAATTAAATGATTAATATCTTCAATGTAATTTTTGCATTTCACAAATTCATCCCACAGGCCAGACTGGAACCTTTGGTGGGCTGGAGTTTGGCTCCGGGCCACATGTTTAGACACCTGTGGTTTAGGGGAAGTCAGACTTCCCTCTGTGTCTCTTTAACACATTACCCGGATGACAAATTACAGAAGAACCCACAGAACCTGATTTCAGATTAAAGTTCACCATGTGTCAAGGTGAACACTAATAAATCCATTATTTATGAATTTTAAAGTTTTATCATGTTTAAAAGGGGTATTTAGGCCTGTTAATTACATCAAATTATGAAAACTGACTGTTTCCAGCAGGGGAGAGCATGGAACAGGAGCTTTGCTGAGATCCATCCGTCCATCCATCCATAAAGTGCCACTAAAAGTAAATCAATACTTGGATATCAGACAAATAATATATTTCATTTACAAAATCCTAACAACAGGTTTCATCTATTTGACCTCAAGTTGACTGCTGAGAAACCGGAGCATCTTGTCTAAAAAAAAAAAAAAAACCCCTTACTTAAAGTGCTTAAAGTGGACTATTTTCACATTGTGGTATTATACACTAGAGGGAGCTCTGCACAAAGAAAACAATAGATACAGACTTGACTTTGATTTACTTCTTGGGAGTTTGTTACCCCGCACCCCAAAGGGGAGGCAAGGAGTATTGTTTTTGGCTCAGTTTGTTTGTTTGTTTACACTCTATCAGTAAAACTATTAATTGAATTTATACCAAATTGGGTTTAGAAATCGCAGGTGACCCAGAATAGATGTAGTTACATTTTGGCAAAAGCAGATCAAAGCTCATATTTTTTAATGAATTTATTTATTTATTTTTACTTCTCCCATTTATTTAGAATGGGGAAAAAAACATCAATGGCACATAAAGAGGCTAGTGATATGGTGACATCAACACACACCACAAGCATGGACACCGTGCCAAAATAAGCTACAATATGTGGGAGCAACAGGGTTTGTTTGTATCTGATAACATTTTTATTTTTTTGTGAATAGTGTCATCTATAGCAACCTTCAGTCAATCTCAACAGAGAAAATGTTTTGTCCATCTCATTCCATGATAGGGGTCCACTGAGTCCGCCCCATCTGGTTAAATTCCAACAATTCAACAAAATACAGGTATACAGGTTGTTGTTGTTTTTTTTTGTTTGTTTGTTTGTTTTTTAACCAGACTAAAGCATTAATGCAATTTACAGAGAATATAAATGATCTCTCTCTTTTTTTTTAACACTTTCTTTTCACCATCTCATTTTAAAAACATGTGGCAGATATGGACATGCAGAAGAAGAAGGAAGACCAAAATAAGTACAAACATCAAAAGAAAAAACAACATAGTGGGATTTGCCATGTCTCTACAGTTTGCTCCAGTGTTATTAATAAGCTCATTCTTATCCTGTCTTTGTATAAACAAACCATTTCTTCCACTTTTCTCTACATTGTTCTTCTTGAGTCTGTGGGTCAAAACAGTTCCATTACATACATCTACCTCACCATTTTTTGCCAGTCATGCTGTGTTGGCGGATCCTGAGGGGTTTATGCTTCTCTGCGAGTTCCACTAAAATAATTTCAATTTTCCTTCAAGAATGGAGGAATTTTTTTTTTTTTAAATTGACATTATGATATTTGACGCCAGATCAGCCGTTGACTTTTTTTTCTTTTTCAGTCAGTTTGCATTAAATTAACTAGATAAAACACATATGGTTTCTACATTTCACAGATATAATTAATTAGACCATGATAATATAAGCAGTAACAGGTGTGGGGTTAGAGTGGGGGTGGGGTTACCTGTCAAAGATGCACGTGCGTGTCCTGAAGTGAGTCCACAAAGAACAGAAATAACCGTCCGACTTAGCTGATAATGTTACCAAAATGCACGGATATAAGTCAATTATTTATTAATTATTTGCTGTTTCTGAGCTTAATTGTTCCCACCGAAATACACAGACAGGTGTCTACTAACGGCACGGTTTAGGACCCCGATAATATTACAGAGTCGGCCTTCCCCGTGCCTGATCAAAAGTCTGTATTAGCAATTAAAAATAATGGTGAAATAGTATTTTCTTTTTCTACTAAATTATTAAACGCTGTGGTTAAAATTATGGCCTTTATGTTGTTAGGGTCTGTTTTGACACAGTTATTTAAATAAATAAATAAATAAATAAAATTGTAAAGTAATAGCCTAATTAGAGCCCAAACACTGTCAGCCAATACGCTGACACACAGCTCCTCTACCAATCACGTGAGTAGCAGAGTGCACGTGACTAGCAGAGTGCACATCAAGGGGTAAAATCAAAAAAAAAAAAAAAAAAAAAAAAAAAAAACACAGAAAGGCCCAGAGGCCCACACTATAACCCAACCCATTAACATAAGAGGTGGTAACAGAAAGCTACAAGAGGAGGGTTAACTTTTGTTTTTAAGTTATAAGTACTTATTCATCACACAAGTAAAATATAAGGCACTGTTTATTTATTTATTTTAAAAATGATACAAAATGTTTTACAAAAGAATGTACAAAGTGCTTTTCACTGGCTTTACAAAAACACAATAAAAAAAAAACACACACAGGAGAGATTCTGTTTGGTTTTTTTTATCCCAAAAAGTACATTTAGTGGGTTATTTTTTTTTGGTTTTGTTTTGTTTTTTTGTTTTATTTTTTATCATTATTATTATTATTATTATTGAGCTGTTATATTCCAAAGGCTGGACTGAACAGGGGAAGTGCTCCAGTGTCAATAAACACCTTTTCTTCCTTGCTTTCATTCTGCTGTTTTTGTTGAGTCTTCAGGGAAAAACAAAAAGACAAAGCAAAGTTTCCTCCTTGGCTCCCTTTCTGCCACCCAAAAAATAAAGAAAAGTTTACAACATCCTCATGGATTGTTCATTCATCCAAACAATAATGACACTTTCTGACATGCAGTGATTTCAGAGGACATACCAAAAAAAGCAAGGCACATTTTAACCTTCAGACTTAAATAAATCAGTTACTTTTTCTGTTCCTTCCTTCACTTCCTCTTACCTTCATGAAACTCACTCTTTCTTTCAAACTTAAGTGTTTCCAGAGTAGAAGTATGTCTGTCTCTTTGAGCTTTACCACATTTTAGTCTCAGGATGTTATGCATTTTTGTTCTATTGTTCTTTACTTTTTATGGTTCTCTCCTGGATCCTCAACTAAAATTGCAGCGTCTGTTGTTTTAATGACCTATACCGAGAATAAAAAGCAACAAGTAGTGCCATTTTAACAGGATTTGTCATTGTCATAGCGTCTCCATACATCAGGGATGTCAAACTCATTTTAGTTCAGGGGTCACATTAAGCCAAATTTGATCTGCAGTGGGCCAGACCAGTGAAATAATAACATAATTATATATAAATAATATCAACTCCAAACTTTCCTCTATATTTTAGAGTGAAAAAAGTAAAATTATGCAATCAAAATGTTTACAATAACAATGAACAAGCTGGAATTTCTTAAGAATACGAAGTGTAATTATGTTTCAGTTTATCATTACACATGTATATTACAACTTACAGATCACAGTGGATCTACAAATACATAAAAGATTTTTATAACAGGCAGAATATTGGTAAAGTTGTACTTCAGACATTTCAAAATGTTCATAAATTTGTTTAGGTTATTTGCAGTTTTGTGAAATGATAGTTTGTTTTGGTGTAAATACAGTAAAAGGACATGAAAATGTTCATATTTACAAAGAGAAAAAAATTGCAGATGTGAGTATTTATAGGTTATTATGATAGTGTTTTACTGATCTGACCCACTTGAGATTAAATCTATCTGTATTTGGGACCTGAACTAAAATGATTAATATTTTCTGTGTAATTTTTGCATTTCATAAATTCATCCCAAGGGTCAGACTTGGCGGGCTGGATTTGGCCCCCAGTCTGCATGTTTGACACCTCTGCTATATGGCACAACTTTGTCTTTTCTTACACATTCCAACATAAAGCTGGGCACAATTTAACACCATCAGGGGGATTTTCAATATTACTTAGAAAGGTCTGGTTGGATTGAGTCTGTGTTTACAATCCCAAATAAAATGAACATTAAAAATACCACATGATTCTACAAAGTTCATTCATCTTAATGTTATGTCTATAAATAACACATTCCACATTGAAATGACCTCCCCAGCCATGTTCTCTTCCTCTCTTTTTTTTGCTTATTCTTTTAATTTTCTACTCAACTTGCAGTGCAAATGAACCTATAAACCCGTAGTGAAACGTGCACATGTATCGACCCTCCATCCCATCATTAACACTCACCACCCACAGGAGGAAAATCCTTCTAAAACTCTATAATTATCACAAATTTACTATATTTGTGATAGTTTATTTATTTACAAATTTTCAGTATTTCAGAGATTACAACTAGGTCGCTCTTTGGTTTTGTTTGTTTTATTCACTTTTTTCTTCTTCGGGGGTTCGCTTTGAGTTAGAACAGTAAGAATGAGGCAAGATAATCTGTTTTCAGCTTCCTGTTGGTGCTGGAGAGAGTGAATCTGTTGGTTGTTGAGAATATTTGTGTGATTTTACTTCACTCTTTTTGTGAAACAAGTCCAAAATAAATATTGTAATATTAAAGAATTTGCATTTATTGGAACCTAAAGAGAAAAAAATATATACTGACTTTTTGTGACCATCGTATATGAAGTGATAAACACTATGAGAACACCTCAAGTCTAAGAAAAAGTCTGTCTTCTTACAGTAGCATAACAATTGAACTGTTTGCAAAATGATTTCTAAGGTCTTATATGATGGATTTAAGGTTTGTGCTCATCTTCAGGTGTGTGCCCAGCTTTTTGTGTATTTCTTTAACATGCAATTTACATATTCAGCCTCTGGAGTTACTGTCACACATGCCACAACAAATTGCAAATGAGAAAATTCATGATTCCTGAGTGATAGGATCTAAGTCATTGAATCTTAGTCGGCTTCGATGTGTGCATTGCAAATTCAGCTCATGGTCTATAAAAGCACGGCAGTGGTTGGTCAACCTGATATTAATAAAGCAAAAAAAAATGTAACTTCATAGTCCCCCTGAACATTCAATCCAGTCGATAGAATAAAATGTTGCTGGTGTACCTTCCTGCAAAAGGTGGATACAAACATCTGATAAACAAAAACATTCCCAGATACATGTATAACAGTATTTTAGCATTTTAACTGCACTTTTGAACCATTATTCAAAGAAATTGTATTGAAATATTTACTTATTGATGGTTATGTTATTGTTTTGACACAGGAAACTATAGACAAATACCCAGGCTGCAGGAAAAATATCCAAAGATGTGATAAAGACGATCCATCACATCTATCTCTTGGCTGTCGAGGATCTGTAACTGGTCCTTCAAAGACGCATGACGTGGAGATTACATGTGGTTCGGAACATTTGCAGAAACCTACACTGGCAATATCTTCTCTGGAAATTGTCTGGGAAAGCACCTTTTGAACATTAGTATTGTTAGTCATCATTCGTGCTGCAATTCAGATTTGTTTTCTTCACTATATAGTGTCATTATTTACATTTGCAGTCACTGAAGTCATATTCAATCACTTAATGCCTCTACAATCCCAACATGTTCCTCATAACAAACAGAATAGTTTGTGTCGTGTCTTCATCTGAGCTGCATCGTCCAGTCTTTCCAGTGTTCAATAAAAGGATGTTACACTTATTGGTAATGTCCTGAAGGCGGAGCCAGGCCCGTCCTCTTCTCGTTCCCAGAGTTCCTTGGTGCATTGGCTGCAGAAGGTGTGGTTGTGCCGTCCAGGCCCAGCGAGCGCCGATACGCTGCAGAAAGTCGGTACAAAACGTCAGGTCGCGGGCCGGGGTGAGCGTCAGCCTTCTGTGTCATGAGCATCTCAAACAGGGTGCTGACCTCGGACAGCAGGGCGCCGCCCAGTGGGCCGTCCTTCTCTGGGACCTTACCTGAGTAGAGAAGAAAACAAAGAGTTAGTGAGAACAGTGTCCATTGATTGAATTGAATTGGAAGGTAAAGGAAAGGAAAGGAAAGGAAAGGAAAGGAAAAGGAAAAGGAAAGGAAAGGAAAAGGAAAAGGAATGGAAAGGAAAGGACTGAATTGAACAGAAACTAAATTGAATTGAATTGAAATTAAATGAATTGGATGATGATATGTGACTTTCTATTTTCTACATTTGAAGACAGAAGTTGACAACTGTCCAAACTATAATATCCCTGTTTTAACACTAGATTCATGTTTCTGCTGTCGTCAAAAACAAATTCACTCAGGGTTAGAGTTTGTTCTTTTGTCTGTATTGCATTCAGATGTCTTTATCTATCCTGCATTACCAACATTCCTAACCAAAAAAAAAAAAAACATCATCATTATTTGACAGATGAGAAATTTGTCATGAGAACAGTGAGTAAATCATAATGTTTTTAGTAACTTTTCTAAAAAGGTTTGATATCAACATTTCACTGAATGTGGCGGTTTATGTTTGTTTATTTATTTAGTTTGTTTTTCATTTACCAAAGGTGGAGAAGGATGATGAGGAGTCCAGGGTATCTCGTGGCTGTAGGTCAGTGTCAGTGGACGGAGGCCCGTTGGGGACAAAAATGTTGTCGTGGTAATCACCAGAGAGAGGGAGGGAGAGTCTGGCCATCCAGGCAGGGTCATTGACCTCTGAGAAGACTTCATCTGCGCAGACATAAAACCAGACTGTTTTTACCAGAAGCCTCTAGAGTTACTATTTTGGAAAAACTATCAAGATAACAATGTGCATGTGATACAAAAGTCTAACAAATTTAATATAAAATATAGTCAGAATGTACAGAATGCACAGAGGGTTTATATAAGCATTTAGCTTCTGCCAAAGCATATTTAATCTCAATTTAGTTCACATTTGGTTGAGTTAACGCTTTCATGGATAGTGGTCACTACAGTGGACAGTTATTCTACAGCTGTTTTCTGGCATATTCATGGATTTGATTGTTTTCGCTCCAACACAGACGACACTTATGTATCACCCCATACACTGACATTCATACCATTACTGTAACTTGATAAATCTGATCTGTAGTAACATGTTTGAGTGTAAATCAAAATGCTTGTTATTGTTATGAGTCTGTAATTAATGTTTTTTTTTTTAAATCAAAAAGTGTTTTTTTTTTCCATATTGTCTCTATAAAGTGTGTAATAACTATTATTAGAGTATGTTAACATGTGAAAAAACATCAGATTAGCAATATTTAGAAAATGATTTCATAGTTTTCACACATTTTATTCCTAAATATATTTTTCTTTGCTTCAAAAATTAAATGCTGAGTGGACATTTTTGCAACTCCTTGAAAAATAGGTTAATGAAAAAAAAGTAATTGCATTGTTTTTTTGTTTTTAAAGCCTAAGAAGAATGAAAATACTCAGAGGAAAAAAAAACATGATTAAGGTTGTCATAATTCATGCATGAAAGCCCCATTTCTGTATTTTCTGTATTATGAATAATGAGTGAATGAACTTAAATGTGAAAAAAAAAAAGTTCACAAACTAGTAAAAACATTGATTTGAATTGTATGCTAAAGCTAACCACATGTATACAGATAAACCATCAAACAAAATAAAAATTAAAAAAACTAGCTTTTCCTGATAAACTGCTGGGAATGTAAGCCTGTATTTTACACTCCCCCAGTCAAACAGCAGTTAATATGAAAGCATCAACAGATAAAAGCCCCCTAATGACAAGTTCACATTAAAAACTAAAGCCATGATCTTTTTCACAGACCTGTTTCTGGGACTAACCCCTGAGACCCGAGACAAATGACCCCATCTGGGCTTTTCATGAGGTCAACACTTCAAGTAAACAAACCTGGATTTGGCATTATCTACCTACAGCTAAAACCTTAAAGACAAAAACAATTAACTTGCGGTTTTTAGACCATCTGACTGGTGTAGAACTAGTTTTGTCTCGTCTGAGAGTCAAGGATTATTCCGTTAATAGTCACTAATCAAATGATTATGCTGAAATGTCATGGAACGAATCTGCTTTACAGTCAAAATGTGCTGTATCTGATGTATTTTATTTACACTGCATGCTCATAGACTAATGTTTTTAAGACATATGATAGGAGTGACATCACAAAAACACCGTACAAAGGCTCATGAACAGTTCTATAAATCTTACACTAGAAGGAATCTGAAAAGTGAATGGACTGCATGTGTGTTTTAAAGTAGAACCTGTAGTTCAAAGACAAACATTCCTTTTGAGTAAAACCCCTTCTCTCATTAAATCATAGATTTTCACATTTTGACCCATATGTCAACCTGCACTAATAAATTAGTTTCACCTACATTTTGCTTATAGACCAGTGTTACCCACAATCCTATTTTATGTCAACAGTATATTATATAAAACTGTTGAAAAAGTAATTTAACTACATGAATGGCTCTACAAATCCAAATGTACCTAGCATCTCCATTATGCTTTAAACTTTTGTCTCCTGCAGAGGACATAAATGTATTTCTGAGTGCAGGAGGATATGAGTTAATCCTCCTTTTTTTTTTTTTTTATTCAGGGGGATTTACTTTTTAGCAAGTCTACAAAATACCTTATCAGCTGTTCATTATTGTACGCATCCAGGGACATGTCAGGTATATTAAGAATGCGTGTATTATCATTTTACTATGATCTGTATTTTTTCAAAGTAACCCTTTTGACACGACTGATCTCATTCTTTCCTCTACTGCCACCCTCAGGAAGCTCTTCATTACTGACGCCACCTGAAGAATGGCTGACCCATTAATCCAACTGGGTGTGTATTGTTTCATCTATTTAAAATAACACAGACCCACCATTTGAATCACATTAAGAAAATCCCCCTCGTTGTCTAAGGCCCAAAAATCACACTCTTCTTTAGCATTTGTATTCCTCCCTCTGGGGAAAAAGCACCAACATTTCCAGACTTTTCCTGTCCTGGTGGAGGAAATGACTCGGTGGTTTTATCTGGCTGCTGTCAACAGGCTCTTCCTGCCATCCGTGGCGTCCTGCGCACTTCGAGTATCCAGCCAGCCACTAAACATCACGTCCGCATCGCCATAAAAAAACCTGTCTGGCCTCCAGTCTGATGCTACAGTCACTTTGAGAGGCGTAAACGCCGGGTGTGTCTGAGTGAAAACACACAAACCCGAGTCTCTGAGTCGCAAACAAACATATCCTGGATGATTATACGTCTCATTTCATCTCAGTGTATCACGTTGGCCACTGAACAAAAATGCAAAAAATGAATAAACAAATAAACACGTGCATTTTTTTTTTCCTGGTCTTATCCTCTCTCCATCCTGTTTACGTCCTGTTCTTCCTGGTTTTATCTTCTTATCAGATCACACAGCAGCTTGATATCCCCTCCGATCTATTTCTGTCTCATCTGATCTAATATAATGCAAAAAGCATGATACAGTAAAGGAAAAAATTATTAGACCACCCCTTGTTTTCTTCAACGTCCTGTTCATTTTAATGCCTGGTACAACTAAAGGTACATTTGTTTGGACAAATATAATAATAACAACAACAAAAACACCTCATAGTAGTTTAATTACAGAGCTGATATCTATCCATTTTTCATGTTTTCTTTTAAAAAAAAAATAAAATCATTTCAGTTCTTACATCAATATTTGTTATTGTACTGAAAAAAACAGTGCTTTTAGACATTCCACGTTTTCTTTTCTGTCTGTTTTAGTCACATGATATACACATGAGTTAGTATTTAATTGCAGAATCATTGTTTTTGATTACTTTTGATGGTCTAATATTTTTTTCCGTGAGTGTAGATCATCTCAGCATGCTGTTGGACTCATTGGAGATTATTTTAGAAAGGTGAGATAAGATGAATCATCCTTAAAAACTGGGTGTAATTAATGGAAAAAACAAAAATCAATCAAAATTGACAATTCTTTTAGTGCTCAGTGATACTAATTATGCATGGCCAGAACAGTCTCTAATGTGCCTGTGTTTCTAAGAAGATTATTGTCCTTGGAAATGTTGTGGATGCATTCTACATTTTACTATTTCTATTCATTTTAAGCTCATGACATGAAGCTGCTGAGGCTTTTGTGCTTCTAATACCAAACTATTTAACACTGTTTAACTGTTTAACACTACAATCTATACACAAACAAGCTCTAAATGTCATGAATAATAATAATAAATAAAAGGCTGTCATGGATGTAACACACTACTTATGCTTTCCTCAGTTGTGAATAGCTTGTTGAATTTCAGAATATTTTTTTTATGTATAAATCTTTTACTGGATTTCCACGTCCACTATAATAAGCAATGTTTTTCATTGAATGCACAATGCCACTGCAAGTTATATTAACATCTATTTACTACATTTGCTCAGAACATCACTTGGTTTAACAGAATCTGAAACACAAACAAATGTGGGCTACATTATTGTGTGAATACTTCATCAATTCCAGTTTATCAGATTGTGTTTCCTGCTGTTTTGTCTGTTAATCGTTTGTTCATTATTGCCTAATATCAATTGTTAACCTTGCATATGGACTTTTGAGTATGGATTTCTCCTCCTCGTTTCCTTCTCCTGTATGAGCACTGAACATGTGTTCTGTTGTCTTGAGCATTTAAACCAATAGACAGTTGGAAACTCATCTTTTGATATTGATTAATGAACTGTGACTCAAACAAATAAACACACAACAGATGAATCCTATGTTAATAATCACACACCCATTTTCTACTTTTAAAGGATTAGTTTAAGAAGTACAACATTCTTTGTTTCTCAGCTCAGACTGATTAGCTACTAAGGAGCTGTGGTCGCCTTCATCTAACCGCAACCAGATGTGAAGCATTAACTCATAATACACACTCACCCATACACACCAAATATGGTGCAGACCTCCCCCAGAGTTAAACCCCCTTCTCTTTCTTGCCTTCTGTAATATAGGACTTCATAACACTTTAAGTCTTAAGCCAATATTATTTGAAGTGTAATTTCACCCCCAGCTCTTCACACTCTAGATGATTTAGAAAAATGCTGAGGGGGGGGGGTTGATGTGTTCAGTGACATCCTCATAGACAAATGGAGAGCGACACAAAATCAAAAGAAGCTTTTGACTTTTTCACCTCCAAAACATTAAGTTTGATCTGGCAGTCACATCTACAGACCAGAGAAGATGAAACAATAATACAAACGATGTTAAACCTTTTGAAATATGCAGCATATAAATACACACCAGGGTATTTTTAGTTTCGAGCCCTTGTAGTGTTCAAAGCTGAAGCTGTTCAAGGCTAAACAATCCCAGTTTCACCAGAAAAGGAAGAATGAGTTTTCAATGGGATTAAAATGGTTTCACAGCCTCGTGTTAACCCTTTAACCGCTAACGTGTCTGTGGTGAGCGTTCTGAATGTATGATTGATGTTAAATATGCATGAAAATGAAACCATTTCATTAATAAGTAAAATTTCAAAATGTGCTGATATAATAGAATAGACGCTGTTCTGTCCACAGACATCTGAGCATGCTCAGTGCACCCAATAGTGACTTTTTTTTTTAAACACAATTGTCCTTGTTTTTTTTTTTTTTTGTTTTTTTTTTTCTGTTTCTTATTTCCAGTGTTATGGTATTTTTTTTATTTTTCTTTCTTTTTTTTTTTTTTTTTTTTTTTTTTTTTTACTGTGTTTCTCCCAAATTTCGACTGTGTTACCAGGTGGCAAAAAGTTGCTGGACTACAGAAAAAACAGCCCCAAAACAATAACTGCAGGGTCAAAATTCAAATGCATGTTGTTCAGTGTATTCCAGTTCACAGTTCATGCTCAACATCCTAAATATCTTATTGACGTACATTCTGAGTGCTTTATTTAGTAAAAACCTGTCAAACTTCATTTCCTGTCTTTGTCTTTTTCAGTAATTCCACCCTGTTTTGACTCGAAAACACACAGTAAAGCAAAACCACTGAAGAAAAGGAACAGAAGCACATACTCACAGCAGCTTTTGTGACACTGAAACAGACAATGAAATCATTCTCAGGAATTAAAGGGTTATCTATCCTCATAGGGAACCATACTATTAGCGCAGCAGCTAGCACATTAGGAGTCTCACCACCACTATCTTGGTGAAGCGCACTGACAGGAGATTTAACCTTTGTACGCCTATTTTTGACGGCTTGGGGAAACTCGCAGAGCACGGACAGAACAGACAAACTCAGCACATAAAGACTGTGGTCGGACAAGGAATCGAATACATAACCTTGAGGGGAAGTGCTAACCACTATGCCCACTACACTGCCTGTTTTTAAGCTTTATGTGGTTGCGTGAGTATGTGCAAGTAAAACAAAGTGTGACAGTGATCAATGATGTTGTTCAATAGAGGCGAACCTTAGAAGGTAGGTTTTGAGGGAATAACAAACAGAATAGATTCAAATACAGGAGACAATGTTCATCTCCCATTTCCAATTGAAGATAAATGGTGTGCTGATTTTCAGTGTTTTTTTAAAAAAAAATATATGTCTTATTTTACCTCTAACTACTATCGTCTCTGATTCCCAATAATGTTGATTTTGCGCCCAAGTCTAATTAAAGCTTATCCGTTACACTATCACAGCCAAATGCAACAGTTATTGGATGTTTTAACACTGTCATTGATATTTTGTGTATTTACAGTAGCGGAAAAAATTATTAGACCATCAAATGTCATCAAAGGCAATGGTTATGTAATCAAGTATACCTCCTGTGTGTATCATGTGACTAAAACAGACTGAAAAGAAAAACATGGAAGTTCTAAAAGCACTGTTTTTGTCAGTACAATGACATAGATATTGATGCAAGAACTGAAGTGATTTTGGTTTTTAATCAAGATACAAATGTACCTTTAGTTAGACATTAAAATGAACAAGAAATTGAAGAAGACAACAGTGGTGTCATAATCTTTTCCACGACTGTATATTGCTTTGGGAGTAACTGGAAATGAGATCAGACCACATGACCTTTAGAATTCCAAATGAATTAATCTGTACATCTAACCAAAATACATTCTCCTTTAACAAATATTGCTACACTTTATTTACTTTACTGACTGTGTAGATTTTCATAAAGCTCAGCGTAAACTCAAATGTTATTATATAAGAACAGAGAACACTGAAGAAAAAGTTAGAATTTCCTAACTAAACCTAAAAGTGTCTAATCACTGACAGATACAGATACATTGATTTCCACAGGAAAATTAAAAAATTGCATGCATACATACAATACAATACATACCTACATACATACCTACATACATATATACATACACACACATACATACATACATATTACACATACATACACACACATACATACAAATTGAATACATAACTCACAATCAGTTGATCCCTGCACTTTGCAGTTTTTAAGATACTTTAAAGCAGTAAATGGTATGTTTTCAGCCTATACATACACTGGTGGTTTTAAATGAATGAAAGCATTCACACTAACACTAGTGTAGTAATAACACGTACTCTGCAGCTGAAAACACAGTTACAGACCCTACTTGAAGAAGAAAACACACACATACGCATATTTTCTGCGGTGCTAATCTGTCATCAACACCTATATCATCCTCAGACTTCAACAAAGGGTGTGTGTTGTATCAATGTGTGTGTGTGTGTGTGTGTCGGTGATTCATCACGCCGGACCAGAAAACGGGGAAAGCGAAGAATGTGTGTGTCTGACTTCATCAAAGCTTTAACAACATACACACACCATGAGCTATACCACAGTAGTCCGGTGTGACTTACACTGATAATACAGCCTGCAGGGTGAAGGTGAGTCAAGCATCAAACGCACAAAACACAACACACTCCCACTCACTCCTTCTGTTTCTTTCTCTCTCTCTCTTGTCGTAAAGTGAAGCTTGCTCCACCATCATCATCAGGTGGTAAACCCCTTTTCGGCCCCTGAGGCTCGGCCCACAATGCCAGGAAGACGCTGTTTAACACACACTCACAGACACACACTGGCCTAAATACCGCGGTGACATTCCCAACTAAACAATAAGACTTTGACATTTCAAGGTTGGCAGCTTTATGGTCAAAGGGAAAGATGACAGTCATGGTAGGGAAATAAAATGTGGTAAAAGCTCATTCTCCCACAGTTCTCAATTTCTGAAGAAGATGGGAACTGAAGAAATACTTGCACATTGATGTAGCACATGTTTAGTTTTTTTAAGATTAAGTTAAGCTAATCAACATTCTGAGTAAATGTAGTAATTAGATTTTAATATAAATTGCAGGTGTACTGTATAAAAGCCCACGTTTAGTGCATTCAATGAAAAACATTCCTTATTACAGTAGACATGCAAATCCGTAAAACAGATATTATGAAATTCAATAAATAAACCTGAAAACATCAATGAGAAAATTACAATTACTGCTAACAGTTACTATCTGTTAACACCAATAAAGTGCTATCTCAGATAGATTAAAATGCAGTGGTGATACGTACATGCTGTGCTGTGTTACAATCATTATTATAAAGAAACACTGATATCAAGAATAAAAAATAACAGTAACCAAACCACACTTACGTACATACATACAAGAACTAAAATATCAAGGACACAAGTAAAAATAATAACATGCGTAAGTGTGCTGATAAAAACACTGAGATGAAAAACACTAAAACAATTCACATATTCATAAATGTTCTCATGTGACATCTTATGTTTTTTGATGCATGAACTTAAAAGGAAATAAATTGCACTTATTTCCACTATTATAGCCTTATTTATTTATTTATATTGTAATTGTTGTTTCTTTTTTTATTATTATTATCCCTGATGTTTATTCTGTAAGTTATTATACAGACCATTACTTCTGTATTTTAGACTTGGTGTTGATTTATTATTATTTTAGCTAAGATTGTATTTATTGTTATAGTTTCTTTTTGTTGTACAATACTTTCACTATACCCTTATTCTTTACATTCTAATTGTTGTTTCTTATTTTCATTCCACACCTTATGTGGATTAACTGCCGATTACCTCTCTATTTTCAAGTTAGTATTTATTTATTCTCATAAAAATTCTCGTCAAACTTTTATTTATTGTCTGTTTTTGCTCGTGTTTTGCATCAAAAGCTTTGTAGAAAAAATTGAACTGATGAAAAATAAACTTGAAATTTTTGATTTGTTATTTTCTAACATAATTATTAGTCCGTTTTATTTCTCATAAAATTTATATGGATTTTCAAATGGGAAATATATTGCCAAACGTGTCAGTGACACTTGGATTAATCTAATACAAAATAAAGACAGAAATTAATAAACACTGAAAGTTTCATTGCATTCAGTATAAATTAGCTATAATGCAATTTATATGCAAATTAGTGCAATTAGTGACTTCTCTGTTATGAAAACACAGAAGACAAAGACAGAAGTGAAATATCAACTCTTTGAATCTTAAAAACACCCAAAGGAGCAGCTGAAAGACCCCAGATGATTGAAGCGCGAGGGCGTATGTGAACATATAACCTGTTATTTCCTGCTTTCTTCCTGTTTTCTGCATTTGTCAGTGTGAGTCCATTGTAAGTGACCAAACTGTATGTTCAGTCGGGGTCAGAGTTCAGTGGCTTTTGTCCTAACAATCAAAGGTTTTCACCAGGAGGTTGTGACTGAACTCAGTGACACCGGATTCATTTGCAGGATCAACAAGTCAAAGTCATGTGATGTAAAGATATGAAAGACAAACCAAACTTTAATCCATGTGTTTTAATGTAAGAACTGTGAAATATCACTACTACAAGCTCTAAGTAAAAGAAGAAAATGTACACAGTCACACTGAGATTACATGGTAACTGATGTAAACTGAACAAAGCTTATTATTAACCTTCATAGTTCTGCAGTTGGAAATCAGAATATATCATAATATGCTGTGCACTTTTAACCCCCCTCGACCAAATATAGTATAAGATTCTGTTGAAAATTATGGCCCTATAATTTAGATTAGATTGTCTGTGTGTAAAACTTATTCCATACATATTTATATGTGAGAGTACTCAGATATTACAAATGTACAAGGCCATTTGACATGTTCACCTGTTTTTAATAGGCTTCTACTCCATGCCGAGATGCATCCACAATATAAATTTGATCCAGATACAGTTGCAGAAAAAATTATTAGACCATCAAAAGTCATTAAAAAAAATGGTTATGCAATCAAGTACTAAATTCTGTGTGTATCATGTGACTAAAAGACAGAAAAGAAGACATGGAATGTCTAAAAGCACTGTTTTTGTCAGTACAATTACATAGAAATTGATGTAAGAATTGACATGATTTTGGTTTTTATCAAGAAAACATGGAAAATGTCTAGATATCAGCTCTGAAATTAAACTATTATGAGATATTTTTGTTGTTATCATTATATTTGTCTAAACAAATGCACCTTCAGTACATACAATGAATGAGAAATTGAAGAAAACGAGGGTGGTCTAATCGTTTTTTCCACAACTCTGTGTCAATGCATTCTTCAGATAATGCAATTAGACAGACAGACAGTTAGTGAAGGTTAAAACTGGAAGTAAAACTTTATATTTTAGTCCGTTTGCTTTGTCTTTTTGTTTGACCATTTAATAGGGGAAAGTGAGATGCTGTAACTTTCATTTTACACTTTAATGTGTGGATTTTCCACATCATATTGCCTTTGTGTTGTCATTGTTCTGTATGGAAATTGGAGATCATATTTGGCTGAAGGTGGCCCCTGAAATAAAATGACTTTGACACCCCTGCTATATGAGAATGTGAGAGTGAATAGTATTCCACTGTGGATCCTGCTCCAGGCTACAGCTTCCCTACAGCCCTACAGGTAATTATGTGTTGACAGAAAATGAATAAATGCAGTGACAGATCGAGAAAATTGTACGTGGGAATGGGAATCCCTACATATATATGCAAATAGAACAAACATTCCACAAATGTACCTTTAAAATGTTACTTTTAAGTACTTCTAATGCACAACAGAAACAAGAAAAATGGTCTGTGGATCTCATAGACGTAAAATGGTTGGTTTTTACGAGTACAGTTTTAAGAACACAAAAGTAGA